>VRLP01009543.1:0-12419 GCA_009660295.1 Lophius piscatorius
AGGAAAGAAGAAGAGATCAAAGGGAGGAAGGAAGTGAAGTTCAAAAGGGAGGAAGGAAGAATAGATCAAAGGGAGGAAGGAAGTGAAGTTCAAAAGGGAGGAAGGAAGTACCAAATGTCAAAAAGAAGGAGTAAGTAAAAAGGTACAAAAGGAAAGAAGGAACAACTGAAGCAAGGAAGGAGGAATGAAACTAACGGCGTGAGGAAAAGTCAGATCTTCACACTGGAGAGGAGAATAATGTCGGCAGCGAAGGTCAGATCTCCAAACGTCACTTTTGCGACAGACGTGGAACCTTCGTCAAACCAGAGCGACTCGTCTTCATGCGTTTATGGCTGCTGCGTGAGAGGACGCCGTCTGAGGTCAAAGTGTCATGTTAACCGTCTCACTCAATCTTCTCTGTGTGTCGGAGAAGAACGAGACGGACAACAGGAAGTGAAAACATCGTCAGGAGACTTCTGCGAAGAATGGCTCTGTTTCCTAGGAAACATCTATGACTGTTCTTTAGTCTGCTGTCATTTGTCTTCCTGAGCTTCACTGGAGCGTCACAGCGGGCGAACCTCTGACCTCTCACGCGGTTTGCAGGACAGGAGTCAGAGGTCACCACTGCGTGATTGACAACCCCCACAGAGGAACGCCAGCAAACGGTTTCCTCAGCAATAAAAGGCAGAATGTTACTCATGAAACTTCATGAACTCTCTCTCCCTCTCTCTCCCTCACTCTCTCCCTCTCTCTCTCTCTCTCTCTCTCTCTCTCTCTCCATCCCTCTCTCTCTTTCCCCTCCTCTCTCTCTGTGTCTCTCTCTCTCTCTTTCTCCCTCTCTCTCCCCCCCTCCCTCTATCTCTTTCTCCTTCTCTCTCCCTCTCTCTCTCTCTCTCCCTCCTTCTCCCTCTCTCTCCCTCCCTCTCTCTCTCTGTCTCTCTCTATCTATCTCTATTTGTCCCTCTCTCTCCTTCTCTCTCTCCCTCTCTCTCCTTCTCTCTCTCTCTATCTTTCTCCCTCTATCTCTCTTTCTCTCCCTCTCCCTCTCCCTTTCCCCTCTCTCTTTCTCCCTCTCTCCCTCTCCCTCTCTCTCTCTCTCGGGGTCTAACTCAGGGTTTTTCTGAGACTGTGTGGGAGATGACTCATTTCCTCCGGGTAGATCCCTGAAGCTCGGCTGTCAAACTGTTTGTCTTTTGTTCTTCTGTTTCTCTGTCTCTCTATTTTTCTTCTTTTTTTTCCCTCCGACACTCGGAGGGATGAGAAACTTTAAACTTCAGAGGCTCCTCCCTCAAATATCTGAACTTATCCACCTGTGGATTAAAGAAGAAGATCCGGAACCAGCCAACAGATTAATAATAAGACCTTGAGAGAACTTGTCCACCGCTGTCGGCCCCCGCAGCGAGGGTCTCACCTCCAAAAGCCCCCAGTCCACTGTGTTGTACCATCAATGCCAATGATTGAACTCTTCACATTAAACATGACTCATCAATTATCTCCAACAGTCCATAGTGACTCAACCTGACTGTTGATGTGTGTGTGTGTGCGTGTGAGTGTGTGTGTGCGTGAGTGGGTGTGTGTGTGTGAGTTTGTTTGTGAGTGAGCGTGTGAGTATGTGTGTGTCTATGTGTGTGTGTGCCAGCATTAAATCTCATAAGGAAGTTTAGGTTGGTAAACTGCTGGAGGACACACACACACACATACACACACACACACACAGACACACAGACACACATGCACACACACACACACACACACACTTAATGTTCTCATCCACCGCGGCGAGAGACTCCCACTCATCCTGGGGCTCGGATGTTGCCGGGGCCAATCGGGACGGAACATACCAAAATGAAGGTGTGTCCGTTTCCATGACGATGAATAATATGAGGCTTTTAGAGGAATATGTGTTTAAATATACGACTGAGTTCTACTCAGAGGAGCGTTTTTGGTATGAGAGTCTCCTTTGTGTCTCCAGAAGTCCTCGTCCTCCATCAGCAACAGGTTCTCTCTCTCTCTCTCTCTCTCTCTCTCTCTCTCTCTCTCTCTCTCTCTCTCTCTCTCTCTCTCTCTCTCTCTCGATGATTGTTTCAGTTTGGAGAACAATCAGTCTCTAATCATCCTGGTATCTGCTGGAGACAAACGAGTTCATTAACAAACAGCAGAAGAAGGAGGACATTTAATTACCCAGCAGCGGGGCTCCTCTCCAGGACCCTCAGTCCACATCGGTGATGACGAGGGTTCTGCTCAGATTCAGCTCTTCTCCCTGCCAGACTGTGAAGAGAAGAACAAACAACGATGATTTTAGAACAACTTGACCTTTGCTTGAAGACGAGAACGAGACGAGAACATCTCAACCTGTGTGGAGCGTCACGATCTGAGGGGGACAATCAGACGAGTCTGGAGTCTTTTGACGTCTGTAAAAATGATTTGAACCCGAACAGAACATCACTGGAGAAACTCAGACGTGAAACAAGAATAAATTAACCAAGTGTAAAAAAAAAATAAAATAATTTCTGACACAAATCCATTTTTTTTTATTCCAGAGGGAAAATATTCATTTCTAAAACTTTCCTTTAACGACTAGAGACAACGGTTCTGTAGTCCGTTTCCTGTCCAGGATCTCTGGATGATATCTCAGCAGATACTGTGGAGGAAGGAGGAGTAAACAACCAGCACCTTCTTGCTGCTAACAACCTCTCTGCTCCTGTTTCTCTTCATAAATATCAAAAAAGGTTTCTTTCAAGTTCTTTCAATCCTGTTTCTTCGTGAACCTGACTTAGGGCTTGACAGAATTGACATGGAAATGACTTTGAGCTTCTCCTTATTGATATGGGTTGATGTGAGACATGATTTTGGACTTGTCCATATTTATGCTGGACTCAACTTTGGACATGTCCGTGTTAAAGTTGGACTTGACTTTGGACATATTTGTGTTTATGTTGGACTTTGGACATATTTGTGTTTATGTTGGACTTGACTTTGGACATATTTGTGTTTATGTCGGACTTTGGACATATTTGTGTTTATGTTGGACTTGACTTTGGACATATTTGTGTTTATGTTGGACTTTGGACATATTTGTGTTTCTGTTGGACTTGACTTTGGACATGTCCAAATTAACATGTGACATAGGATTTGTTCATATTGACATGCGACATGTCTTTGGCTTTTTGAGGGCTGTTCTAAAATGGTTCTGATCCATTGAGGCTCCACCTCACAACTTCCAGGACTCGTCTTGGTACCACATCACATGTTCAGAGTTCTGCTGGAGTCCAGGCCTCCACGGGTCAGAGGTGTTCTGGCAGCAGAAGTCGGCCCTTCACAATAAAAGGCATTGAGTAGATATTCAGTCCCACTTTATGTGGGACCATGTTTTAATCCTTTAATGATCTTTTATTCCTCTTCATATCTCAGACTTTTATTTTCTTACTTCACATCTTCTTCTCTGTTCTCACTCATCATCAATCAAAGAGGGAATAAAGAACCGAGCCCGTCCGCAGCTTTAACGGGCCGCCATCCATCAGCAGGTATTTCATTTACGTCAATAAAAAGAGAACTTCAGCTTCTTTCATCCTCCATAATAAAACACGCCAGAAAATAAAACCCAGAGACGCGAAGAATCTCCGTCATTATTTCACCGACCTCGTAAAAAAAAACATCTACAGCTCTGACTGAATAAATAATGAAAACAAAGTGTTTCAGCCTTCACGTCTGTCCTGGTTGATGTGTCCGGCCCATTTGTCGTCTCACAGGACGGACGCCACGATGCAGACGCCGAGAAGACCTTCGCCCAGATCTGACCTTCGCCCAGATCTGACCGTCGTCTCTGCAGATCTTCTAAACCTCCTCAGGTTGGTGGGACGTCCGGCCGTCGGTCAGGTATCTACACTCTAGTGCACACCTGAAGCTAACTTTCGCACTTAGCGACTCCCATACTCCCCCATGGCACAGATACAAAATACCCACAAGGCCATGCTCTTAAAGGGCCAGACTAGAGATTTTTTTTTTCCGAAATAACTTGAGACCTGTCGGTTTCAACTTGACTTGGGACTGGATGTGGGACCTGTCAGTATTGACTGAGGACCTGTTTTGGAGATTGTCGGTCTTGATTTGGAACGTTCCAGTCTTGAAAAAATCGGTTAACGGACTTAACCGATTTTGTCGGGACACCATTTGACCTGGTATTTATCCCTCTTTTCTTGAGACTTGGGAATTTTAAGCCTCAACTCCGGACTTGTTTATCATTTCTAAGGGCTTGACTTGGAACTTTTCAGTCTTGGATTGGGACTAACCATTTTTTACCAGGCATTAATCACTCTTGTCTCGATATTTGGGAACTTTAGGTCGTAACTCGGGACTTGTCAATCTTTTCTTGGGCTGTAACTTGGGACCTGTCCGTTTTTATTTCGGCACACCTCATTCTTGACTTGACATCTCTGATATAGGATTTAAAATGCTACGGGTTCCTCTTGACTTGAAACTGGACCGTCAGTCTTTTTCGTGGGACCTAAGTCTGAACGTCTCAGTTTTGACTTGGGATCTGACCTGATCCTCGTCTAGAGACTTGATTTGGGATCCGTCGAATCTTTGGCTTTTTCCAACCGCCTCTTTCCCCTTAAACTTGAATTATTCATGATGACCAGCAGGGGGAACCATGGCTTGTTTTCACACTGGACCTGAATGAAGCCTTTCCTACAGAGCTCATGGTCCGGTTTCTAGTTTCATGTCATCTTCAGTACAACATGATGCTCGTTTCCTAAATCGTGGCTACAATCAGAACCGAACAGGTCATGAAGCGGCTCATAGTTGTTGTCCTTTTGTTCAGTTCCTTCGTTTATTCATCCGAATACGGTCGATTCTGGATCACAGCCCAGAAGATGTGGACCATAAGGACCTAATCTAACGCCTGAAACCCTAGTCTGAGGAGGTTCTGGGCCCAACGAAGCTTCTCTGGTGAAACTTTTAGCGGCAAGATATTAACGTAAGAAGATCGCAAAAGAATATTCTATAGACTGACGACTGTTTTGAAGACAGGGGTCCCGTTCCAACTGGTGGACACCCAACACGGCGTTCCACTAGAAGAACATCAGACCTACGGTCCAACGTGGAGGTGGACGTGGAATGATGCGGAGAAGATCTGCTGCTTCAGGACCAGGACGACTCGCCATCATTGGGCGAAACTTGGATTCTGTTCACTACGTCAGTGGCAGAAGATGAAGTCCAACTCAGAATGGCCCTTTTCAAAGTCTGGTCCTGAACCCCTTTGAGATTCTGTAGTGGGACCTGAGAAGATCAGTTCAGTTCACTAAATCAGTTCTGGAAAGAATTGTGGGTCCAGATTCCACCACAGTGATGTCAGAGACTGAACTCCGGGTATCGGAAGGGGTTTGTTTCCATTTGTTGCTGCTGAAGGTGGAACATCTAGATTTTAAGTTCAGCATCATGAACCTCCGGTGGTTCTATGACCCGTCCAGTTACAGAACCAGCGGTCTAGAATGAGAACACAATCCTGCCTCACGACTCCTCGCGGCGCCATCGTGACTCGTCTGGCACTGAAATGTTTATTTGCATCTCACCCTTCATACCAGAACTGAAGTTCTGGAGTTGTGCCTCCATCGAGCATCAGAACCTTCGAAAAACAACAGAACGGCACAAGAGACTTGCAAATTCCTGGAATAATTGGCGTAATGACCTTCAGAGAGATGATTGCTGCCTGAGCCGGGTCGAAGCCGAGAGAACACACAGAGATCTTCGCTCGGTGCCGGTGGGTTTCATATCGATCGCCTCGCTTCTCTGTGTTTGATTAAGGACTTAGAGCCGAGCCCGGCAGACGGGCGGGATGGACTTTTATTGGATGAAGCTTTATTTAACAAGGTTAGTCCCAATAGCGTGGAAGTTGAAGAGAGAAAGGTCAACTGTCCAGAGGTCTGAGGTCGTCACGCGGCGCTGAGCGTCTCTGAGCTGAAGTCGACCCAAACCGGCTCAATTTATTTCCGTGGCGCGGCCCGACTTCATGCCGCTGTAAAACAACATCAGCATTTATCCACAACAAGACCGTCGGAGATTCTCTGTGCATACGTGGATCCTCCATGGAGGAGTTCTGTTGAGGCCATTTGGACCTCCCTCTCTCCACCTCTTTCCGTCTTCAGCCCGAAAATGAAGGCCTGCGCCTGAAATCAAAAAGGTTTTCGGTTGATGAAGTTTTTAAGGATTGTTTCCTTCTCTGGTTCCGTGGGAGCCTCAAACTCTCCAACCTGAAGGTTCCGACCAAAGTTCTTAATATTTACGTTATTTATCGCATGTTACACGGTACAACGTCGCGAGGGAGCAGTGGACGGTCCCTGTGAAGCGCCTTGGGAAGATGAGGGTTTCAGGGTCTTACTCAAAGACCCAAGGCATGTTGGGTCAGGGTCTGGGCTCGAAACCCTGGTCTCCTGGTTGAGGGACGACAGCTCTAGCCTCAGAGCGCAGTTGAGGTTTTTATTCCACGTTTTCTGCCAAACCTACTTCCTGTTGTCATCGTCTCCATGGGCTGAGCCTCCTGGATGGTTGACTGACGTGTTTGATGTTAGGGGTTAGGGTTAGGGGTTAGGGTTAGGGGTTAGGGTTAGGGGTTAGGGGTAGGGGTTAGGGGTAGGGGTAGCTCTCTCAGGCTTCTGCGTCACAACGTACCAGAACAGAGGGGAGGAAGGACAGCGGGCAATGGGTTTGAATCCCTAAAGAGTTGGTGGCTGGGATCCAGATTAGCTAGCTATAGCGCGCTAGCTGGAAACACATTTTCAGTGCAGGAATCAGTTTTTGAAGGGAGGTGTTGGTGTTTGGTCCTAAGATGTTTGGTGAAAAGTTCTGAGCCAACGCCTTTATCTTAAGTGTTGGCTGTTCTTCACTATCTTCTTAGCAGGTTTGGGTTTGGGCAATCGTAAAAAGATCGCAATTTTGAGTCCGGCCCTTTAAGAGCCCGGCTTTTATGTAACTTTCTCCGATATTGTAGTTTTAACTCCATTACATGTGTTTAACCTGTGATCTCTCGATGATGTCAGCGGCCCCCCAGACGTCCTGGTTTTGGCGTCCCACAGGAGGGACCCCTGTCTAGTTGGAGCTGCTGGTCACGTTGGAGGAACCTCTGAACTTTTCACTGAAGTGATTGATTCTGGTCCAAAGAGGTGAAATTATCCACTGATTAGAAAAAGCTTCGGAGAGATTAGCATACGATTAAAGACTCATTTACATATCTCTTCTTTGCTTTTTTTTTTTTCTCATTGCGTCCCCCATTAATCATCTGACGGCCCCCCCAGATCCACGTGGTGACCCGTGAAGAAGCCCGACCCACGTCTGCTTAGAGTTCCAGATCCAAAGCCATCCATCCACACAGAGGATGATTAGGTAAAATGACACGTCGAGGGTTTTTCCAAGTCATTTTAGGGGCCGCATATAAGCCATAACATTAAAACCACCCGCTATAATATTGTGTAGGCCCCCTTTTTTCTGCCTCATCAGCGCTGGGATTTCACAATTTGTTGTGACTCCTTTTTATCAGAACCAGAATTAGCTCTTTCCGCTGTTTGTGCTAAAGTAGATCGTCTGTCTGTAACCATGGTAACCAGATAATCACTGTTATTCTGGGTGACCTATCAGGTGCTATAATTCTTATATTTTTTATTTTCAAACCACTATTTTAGAGAACATTTGGATTCAGTTGCAGATGTTTAGGGTGCTGATAAGGTTAATTCTGGTTCTGAAGGACAGCTGTCAGAACACGGTGACATCACAGAGCTGCTTTGCTGCCAAAATTGGGACCTAAACAGTTTAAGGGAGGGGGTTTTAATGTTTTGGATGATTGATGTAGGTGTCTTGGTGACTTTTAAGTGTTAATGTGAGTATGAATGATTTTTTTGTCTGTGTGATGAATTGAAAACTCAGTCCAGCGTGTAGAACCCTTCTTGCCCAATGTCAGCCAGGATGGGCTCCAGCCCCCGGACAACCCCTCTGCACCATAATGGATGCCCCCCTCACATCTTTAGCCTCACTCCACATTCCAATTCCTTTCTTTGGAAGATTATTTTAACCCAAGCGGTTAAGGCAGAGCTTCACCCACCCTGACTCGGGGTCTGCTGGGGGGTTTCTGCCTGTTACAGGTAGTTTTTTTTCTCTCCCTACTGTCTCGATATTCTTGCTTACGTAGAAATGATTGGGTCTCTCTAGAATAGAGTCGGTCCCAACCTGCTCTTTATGGAAAGTGTAGAAATATATTTGCAATCTGTTGACTGAGTCATGTGACCTACAGCAGCAATGAAGTGACTTTTAAAGGGCCAACGTTCAGGTTTTAGTTGCATCTAGCGGTTAGGTTCCAGGTCGTTTAAGTGTTAAACGGTGGAGGTTTTTTCACAGATTAGAACTTTCTCTTTAGAACCAGATTCTGGTTCGTCAATTCTAGGCTACCTAACAAACATGGCAACAGAAGACGTTGCCGTGTTCGGATTTAAAGGAATGAAAACAAACCCAACAAACGTTCATCTCTGTCTTATATTCTGAAGCGGGGGTCTTCGGCTCAGCCACCAGACCCTCCTCTTCACTCAGGAGAGTTTGAGTCCCTGAGGGGATAAAGTTGGTTCAGACTTCACAAACCGGAAACAATGAATATGCATGATTGCGATTCCAGGACTGGGTCCGTGAAGATCCGTACAGAGTGTTTGCACAGAATTAGAATGATGGAACTGCTTCTACGGAGATCTACTGAAGCCCACCGGAGGAAGAGAGCATCGAATTTATTCTGTTTGCACGCAGGACTAAAGGCTGAATAATCTCCTCACAGCGTCTGTCCCCGTTAATAACATATTTAACCTGACCTTCAGCAGCGGCTGCGTCTACTTCCTGGTCCCCTGTGGTCATTAAACTGACATTTAGATCCAGAACAACTGGCCTGAGGGCTTCCTCCTCTTCCTCAGTGGTTCCGGTCGACAGAAAGGTTCGATGCGTTTACGGAGAGTTCGGATTCATTCATTGGTTGGTCGGTTCATTGGTTTGTTGACTGACTGGTTGGTTGGTTAATGGGTTGATGGTTTATGTGTTGGTTGAATGGTTGGTTGGTTGGTTAGTTGATTGATCAGATGGTTTGTTGGTTCATTGGTTTGTTGACTGATCGGTTGGATGGTGAATTGGTTACTGGTTAATGTCTTGGTTGAATGGTTAGTTGGTTGATCCGTTGGTTTGTTGTTTGGCTGACTAGTTCTTTGGTTTGTTGGTTAATGAGTTGGCTGGTGTATTCATATGGCTGGTTAGCCGGTTGATCAGATGGTTTGTTGGTTAATTGGTTTGTTGACTGACTGGTTGGTTGGTTAATGGGTTGATGGTTTATGTGTTAGTTTGACTGGTTGGTTGATTAGCTGGTTTTTCCGTTGGTGGGTGACTGGTTAATTGGTTGGTTTGTAGTCTGTTTGACAGTTTTGTTGGTTTTCTTGTTCAGTGTTTTGTTGTCTAGTTCATTGGTTTGTTGGTTGATATGTTGATGGGATGGTTCAATGGTTGGTTGTTGTTTGACTTGTGGGTCTGCTAGTTGACTGATTATTGGTTGGTTGACTAGTTGGTCCATTTGTTGATTGGTTTATCAGTACATTGTTTGATCGGTTGTTTGCCTTTTTGATTACCTTGTTGGTGGATTTGATGGTTGCTTAAATTGTTTGTTTTTCCCATCAGATTATACATTAAACCAAATTTCATGATATTTTTATCCATTTTCTTTCAAATCTTCAAACAGTTTTGCAACTATCATGAAAAACAAACATAACCACATTGAAAAATCCCGACGGTCACTCAGTAGACCACGTTCCTCCTACAAGGAAATTTAAACGGGTTCTCTAATCAAACCACGGATCCACCTTTTTATCCTGATCACATAAATAATGTAATACTTCCTCCGTTGGAACTTATCAACCCAGTTTTAATCTGAACTGACAAAAAACAGTTTGAAAAGCCCCCGAAAATCTTGGATTTGGAAAAATAAAAAGATCTTTTATTGTTCCAGGACTCACGTGACGAAGGTGGGAGGATGGCGAGACTGTCGCGTTAACGGGGTGATGACATCACGAGGCGCTGCCTGGGCTCTGAGCTAACCTCTTAGCGTATAGAAATTCATCCGGCCTCCAGCTCCTGTTGATTCTTGAGCTTTGAGACGCCATAAAAAAGATGATTTCGTATTCGGAGGGTGAGCGACTCCGGGGAGGAAGAATCACCTTTACCTCGGTGGTTGGAGCTGACAAGTCATTAGCAGGACAAACACACACACTCACACACACTCACACACACATAAGCACACTTCCACCGCCAGCGGGGTCAAACGGGGTCAAGGCGAGTGACACCATAATAAGTCTTTGTCAGTCTGATCAATGACTACACACACACACGCACACACACACACAGACACAAACGCGGCGAAGACCAACAAACGGACTCACACGGCGAATTCTAATTAGCCGCAGGGCTAAACGAGGCTCCGATCCCGTTTACGGCTCACTATACTTTCACTTTCCTCCGTCTCCCTCCTCCTCGTGTTAACCAGTTTGTTTTTTCCCCCCGCCGCCGACTCATTTATCAGGACGAGAGAGAGCGGGAGGGAGAGAGAGAGCAAACACCAATTAATCAACTTCCGTTTGTTTCAGCGCAATTAGGGATCCAATCAATTCTGGGCTTCAGTGGACGGAGAGGGAAAATGTCCTCGGCGAAAAAAAAAAAGGGAAAAGCACAGCCAGAAGAAAAATGGAGGTGACGGAGAGGCTGGGATATAAGTCAGGAGAATGTTGTTGGTGGGGTTTAAAGTACGGGGGGAGGGGGGATAAATAAAACATCATCAGCATATAAAGAGCAGCGACAGCAAAACAACAGATCTGAGAAATGAGAGGCGAGGAAGAGGAGAAACGAGAGGAAAACACCTGGATGTGTCACAATAAAAGCCTCTAACTGATGAGGGGGGCCAGGTCAGAGGTTGGAGGTCAGAGATCAGCATCCTCAGAGGCAGGGAGGCGACTTGCTTTTCATACAATTATTAGTGGGGAAGTTCACTTGATTGAAGAGTTGGGTAGGGGTCCTTTCAGTCCTGGAAGTTTTTGATGTGGAGCCTCCAAGCACCAGACTTGTTGGTCCAGAACATCCCCCAGATGCTGGATTGGACTGAGATTTGGAGAATTTGGAGGCCAAGTCGAGACCTTGAGCTGTTTTTGTTGTTGTAGAACATGGTCCACTGCCTTCTTCCCATAATGCATCCTGGTGCCATCTACTCCAAAAACCGTCGGGAATCTTTCCCGGTTCATATAGCGAAAAAGTAGAGTTTCAATCCATTAAACCCTGATCGGACCCAGTTCTGTAACCATCACAATGTGTCACCAAAAAGTCTGTAAGATCCTTATTCTTGTCCATTCTTGTCTAAGAGACCACTGACAGGTAACCATGGTAACCAGGTAATATACCCCACCCACTGACAGGTAACCATGGTTACATAGATCTATGTTGAAGTTTAATCAAGTCTTCTCAGGTCTGAGATCCGATCGTCTGAGAAATGAAATCAAAATCTGTCGTTAGCTTTTAAAAATATCTCGTAGACCATCAATCAAACATGGCCGACTGCATAACTTCCTCACAGTGGAGGTAAAAAAAAAAGGGCCAAAGACGGACGAAGGAAGAAAATGGAACTGGAAAGGAGGGTGGAGGGAGTGGGAGAGAGAGGAGAAGATGTGAGGGATAACAGGATGAAGAAAGATGGAGGAAAAAGAGGAAGGAGAGAGAGATGTAAGAAGCAAGGATGAGAAGGAGGACATGAAGCAAGAAAAAAGAAAACAAAGAGAGCGGGGATGATGAAGAGGGCGGAGAGGAAAGAGGAAGAGTTCAGAGGGGAGTAAGAGGAAGGAGGGAATAAAGAGGAGAAGGACTTTGGGTGGAGCGATAAAAGGAGGATTGATGAGAGCGGTTTTGCTTTGGACGTGTGATTAGCATTTAGCTGACGGAGCTGCTTCATCAGTATTTACTGTTTCAGGGCTGAAGTTAGAACATCACTAATAAAAACCTCCACGTTCTTCATCTTTTAAAATAACACAGAAAGAAACACTCAGCAGAAAAAAGAGGGAAGGAGGAGTTTATATTCTCACGCCTCCCTTTAAGTGTCCTACTTACTCAACAAAATACAGTGAAACAGTCCAGGTTCACACAGTGAAACAGTCCAGGTTCACACAGAGAAACAGTCCAGGTTCACACAGTGAAACAGTCCAGGTTCATACAGTGAAACAGTCCAGGTTCATACAGAGAAACAGTCCAGGTTCACACAGAGAAACAGTCCAGGTTCACACAGAGAAACAGTCCAGGTTCATCCAGTGAAACAGTCCAGGTTCACACAGAGAAACAGTCCAGGTTCATACAGTGAAACAGTCCAGGTTCACACAGTGAAACAGTCCAGGTTC
>VRLP01009544.1:0-12415 GCA_009660295.1 Lophius piscatorius
CCATGGGTGATCGGGCTTTCTGTTCTGCTGCCCCTCGTCTGTGGAATGCCCTCCCTGACCATCTCAGGGCTCCACAGACGACTGACACATTTAAAAAAGGACTCAAAACTTTCCTTTTTAGCAGAACCTATAACCTTAATTAACATTGCTGCTTTTTGGTAAGGCTTTTATATAGTTATTATTTTATTTTTTATTGATGCTTTTATCTGCTTTTACTTTGTAGCACTTTGAGATTTGATCCAAATGTAAAGTGCATTATAAATTAAATGTATTATTATTATTATTATTACTTAACCACCTCTGTAAGATTAAACGGTCAACGCACTGGACTAATCGTACATACTGTCATCTATCTCAGATGAAGAAGATGCCATGGTCAAACATCTACAACCCGTTCACCACCAGCTTCTGAGACAGTGGATCAACTTACGCACAAAACTCAGCACACTCAGAGAGAAAGCAGCTGGAGGAGACACTTAGCAGCAGATTTTGTTTCAGCCCAATAAGAAACAAAGCTCAACAATTCCTTTTCTTTTCTGCTCTGATCACCATCTTTGAGTGGGTGATATTAAAACGGGCAGACAGTGTAGCGGTGATGCATGGAACTTTTAGCCTATTTATTGTAACTGATACTCACATCTCCAATATTTGAAGAAACTGGCTACTTGTGTCAGTGCCCGACATTAAAACCAATCATAAAAGGCCCACCAGGAAGGCTCTTCCGAGGAAAATTCCAACATTTTTTTAAGTAAATATAGCCGATGTTGGTGCTGAGATTTTTTAATCTTACTGCTCAAGCACAGACATGGTCAGACAATGGGCATAATACTGTTAAATATTTAACTGGTGTAACACCAGCAGGAGGAGTTTTCTTTTTGTCACCAGGCTGAGGTGTCCCTGTTTCTGAAAACCAATAACATCACAGTCAGGATTCTTTAATCTGCTGGAGCCAAAGGATTAAATTAATGATGCATTGATATTTGACAGGGCATCTAAATTTCTAACATCCATTTCATGTTTCATGATGTATTTCAGGTTTAATAAATAATTTTTTATACTTGCACTTTTTTCGGGTCTCAGTTCTACACTGCTGTCTATGTAATGGTGTGATAAATTAACTTTGACTTTAAGAGTATTTATAAAGGGTCACATGGTGTATTTAAAGATGAATTTAATAACTTATGCAGTTTGTGAGCGGAAAAGATGATGAGACATTTAAAATGTACACAAATCAATGCTTCAGTTTTTCTAACTCTTATATCGAATAAATACAACATTTTAAATGAAAACATACTCAATTCTTATTTAGAATATAGGATATTCTCTAATGTTAAGTATTATTATATATCATATATTTTATTCAGTATAAAATGTATCATATTTATATAAAGTCTGTAGCTGTTTTACTTTTTTCTGACAACCCACGTCTTGTACAGCGGCGTTTTATGTCCTTGCTGATTGCTAGTCACATCATGGCAACATCGTGGCAAATCTCAATCTCAAATCGCAAAGTACGAAATTAATTGCAAGAAGTGATTTGTATGATAATATGTATAGATAATATAGATGATGTTTTAACACAAAGTATACAAATATATCTGACCACTGTCAGCCATTTTGTTAGATCCTTGAGCGAGTGACCCGAGAGTGAGTACAGCTCAGGAAATCTCAAACATTTACTAAGAGTTAGCTTATTGTTGTAAGCCTTGAAATAGTTATAGGGGAATGCATGCGGATTATCCATATTCAAGCTTGTAATTGTTATTCCTGATCTTTCCAGTAATGCAGAGCTGTCTCTGTCTGCCACAACCCCTGGCTCTGCCCACGAAATATGTCATCAATTGTTTACTAACACCAAAGGGGTCTTTACGATTCCGCTTTCTTTGGTGATGTTCGGGACTATTTTAGGTTTAAGTTGTGTTAAATAAATAATAAACCCAGATACATTCAGTTTGTACTGAACACACACAAAATACAGTAAGGCATTAAAACAAAACAACAACCCGATTTACAAATCAATCAGGACTTTATTAACCCAAGAGTTAAGAATTTCTTGTCCCTGCATGTTGCAGAGGGGTCAGAGGTGTAGCAGAGATAAAAGGTGGGAAAAATTGTGCTTTCAGACTCGATAATTCTCGAGTCTGAAAACAGACTGGAGAAAAGTCTGAAAGCACACAACCAAAACCTAATAGAGAATCATCGCAAAACCTGCCCTACAAAAAGATGCACAGACAAATTAAAATATGAAAAAAAAGTTTTTAGAAATATGGACAAAAGAATGCATGATGCATAATTATATGAATGAGGATTTGAAATTGGGGATATCACAACAACAAAGTTTTGAAATTTCTAAAGGATATCCAATATTCTGATCTAACAGAGTCTTGTGTAAACTGGCTTAAAGATGAAGACCCTAGTCTCTCCTCAGTATGCATTTAGAATCTTTCTTTTCTACTTGTGTTGCAATCTAACCATAATCAGGATAAAATATGATCATTGAGCTGGCATGTAATGATACCTGTTGGCTGGTTAAACATAGTTCTCTTATGGATGATTGGCATGGGCTCTGTAGGAAAGCTGTTGTCTTGCTGCAGCACAGTTATTTGTGGGCTAAATAGTATTTACTCATGTCCAAGACACTCTCTCCTGATAGATATGTAACTGAATCATGCTAACTCGCTGTCTCTTCATGATAATGGCCCTGTTCTTATTGTATCGTTGGCTCTTGTTACCCCCCGTGTGCCGCCGTAGAGCATGGCTGCTTGACAGTTAATATCTCACTCTCTAGCTTATCTCTTTCCTGTATATTGATCAGCAGTTACAATAATAACCACTGAAAGGTAAGGTCAAAATAAGATAATACAATTGATTTTATCAATACAACGGTATCTGCCAGCAGTCGAGCTTTAGTAGTTAACCGTTGGTAGCAATCAACACTATTTGTCTGAGGAAGAATAAACGGTGACCTGGCATCAGGGCCATTGGTGCCCAAGGCTCATTGATGCGCTTGGGGAGCAAATGCTTACCAATACAGAGCACACAATACATCGAAGAACTCTTATGGGGCAAAAGAAAGATCCACACAACCTTAGGCACGTGGTTTCAATGTAATGATTAATCAATGTATTTTGCATTGTCAATGCACAATTTTTTTTTTTCTCCTGTTTGTATCATTTAGCTGTATAACATAATATTTGCAGCACTTTAATATATATATTTTTTGTCCCTCTTTTCTATCTTGCAGGTTTGGAAAGGCCTCATTCGGAAATGGAGACTTTGCTGAGGATCAGCAGGTAGACATCAGGGTCGATTCCAGACATTTTCGCTACACTGATAGTGAGCTTACCAAAACTGCTGCTTCATCTCCAAACCCAATTTCTACTTTTACCACGGATTAAAGTCTACAGCATGTACCAGATTGTTCCAGCAGCTCCTGCAGAGCATCGGACTGCTGGTGGAATTGATGGATCTCCACTGAAGAAGAAACTAGCTAAGGAAGGCCGGCCTCTGGTTATGGCTGGCATGTTGGGCTGTGGGTTGGTGCTTGCTGCTGTGGTTGCTTGGTGCTACTATTCAGCATCCCTCCTTAAAGCGCAGCTGCTAAAAGCTGAACTGTTGGACCTCAACAAGGATGGTTTTATCATTCGTAACCAGACGGGGGCTGTCATCTTCACCATGGCCTTCAGGTGTGTTCACTTCTGAATTATTTTCATTAGTGACTTATCTGTTTATGATTGTCTCTCTGAAAATGCTAGTCTGTAAAATAAAATAAAAAGAAGATATTTTCTATTATGTAAATTTTACAAAGAAGTAGCCGACATTTTCACTTTAGTCTAACCAACAGCCAAACACCTGAACATATTCAATTAACGTTAAGATAAAACAAATAATAGCAAAAAAAGACTCAAATTTAAAGAGGTGCCGAAGGGTTGCGAAATTTTCTGCCTTGAAAGTAATTATTAAGTAATTATTATTAAATTATTATTAATATTTTTAATTACATTCAAAGTACATGATAAAAGCAGACCATATAAGTGGTCAGAATTGCCCTGCTTAAGCAGTGTCTACATCCAGCCAGTCAAGGTGATCACTGACCAATACAAAAGAATCATTTGTACTCTGTTATGCAATCCAAGGGTATTCTTGTATTGAATACTATGCTTGCGAAACCAGCAGCTAGTAAATCTTGGCTAACAATAACCATTGTAACACACCATATGACACTTTTTTGGCCTCTGCACAGTTGTTCCTTTTTGTGTGCACAACCTTACCAAAGAGCTGCACTTTGTGGATGGGTAATGGAAAGCCAGATGAGACAGACACATGATTATACCCTTGGGCAAATCAGATGTCATGTCCTCTATCAGCAGAGCTCACAACAACAGAATCAGTTCAATCCCTTCACTTGCAGGGAGATAGTAGTATATAATAAAATATTTTATCCTTTAGGAGTATATATGAAATTGGCTGGATTGTGATTACATTTCTTAACTGTCGCATTCTTAAGAAGAGTGAGTGAGTTTGATGTGTTCACAGCTATAAAGAAGTGTGTCCTCCTGCTAGTAGACCAATAGACAAAACTGAGGATGTAGTTTTTGGAGCTTAAGAAGAAAGGTTAAAGGTCAGTGATCACTTTCAATCCGTAATGTTTAAAAGCGCAGACAAAGCCAGAAATCTTGGTACAGTCATGGACTCTGACCTAAGTTTTAACAGCTATATTAAGACCTTTATAAAGACCGCCTGCTATCACCTGAAAGATAGAGCATGAATTAGAGGACTGATGACTCAGCAGGATTTGGAAAAACTAGTCCATGCATTTATCCTCAGCGCACTTGACTCCTAAGAAATGGATCAGACAGCTGCAGCTGGTTCCAAACGCTGCTGCTGCCTCACTAATAGGAAAGTGGATCATATCAGTCCATATCTGAGGTCCTTACACTGGCTTCCTGTCTCTCAGATAATTGATTTGAAAGTATTCATGCACAAAACAGTTTAGGGCCAAAATACATCTCCGATCTTCTGCAATGTTATGAACCATCCAGACCTCTTTGATCATCTGGATCAGGTCTGATCATTGTCCCCAGAACTAAACAGAGAAGCAGCATTTAGTTTTATGCACCAAATATTTTGAATATGTTCCCAGAGAATTGCAGGACCATTCCCACTGTCAGTGCTTTTAAATAAAAGCTTAAAACTTTCTTTTATGCTATCTTCTGTTCTAGCTTTATATATTTTATATTTTGTGGATTGTTTTATTTTAAAACCTGTTTTTAACTTTGTTTTAATGTTATTATACTCTTTGGCACAGTGTTCTTGATTGTTTGAATCGCCCTGTTGCTGAAATGTGCTATATGTATAACGTTTCCCTGCCTTATCTAATAGCACTGGCTCAGTTTGCGCTGTGTTTGGCAAGTTCATTTAACCCATCTACCCATGCTCATTCTAAGGTCTGGAAATCTGGATCTGAACTCCTGCTCAAAAGAGGGAACTAATTTGACCTGTTCTCGGTCAGATTCTGGAAAACTCAACTTCTTTATCCAAACGGTTCGCCTAAAGAACACAGTGATGTGTTACCGTGTTCGCTGGGAGGAACTGCAAAATAAGCATTCAGTGGAGCACGCCATGGTCTATAATGAGTCTCATTGGTACGGAGGGGCCGAAACAGCAACACAGTACTGGCCTCTTGGGATTCAGGGAGAGGAGGAACCACAGCCTTTCATCACCAGTGATGTCTACTTTAACAAGAACGCTTTTGGGGGGATCCTAGAACGCTACTGGCTTTCTTCAAAAGCAACAGCCATTAAGATTAATGACTCAGTACCATTTCATTTGGGCTGGTCGGAAAAAGACGGGACACTGAGATTCCAGGCCCGATACCAGGACTCTCCCTACAGACCGCCAGAGGGTCTGCAGGCCTTACCTGAGCTCAGCTACAGAGTTTGTGTAGGGTCGGATGTTACCTCTATTCACAAATACATGGTCAGTATACACACAATGTATTTTGTTCTGTGTCTTTCCTATATACTTTTATTATTCTAAGAGAAAGTTGTTGTAAATTCTTTTCAATTTGAGTTTAGTATGTGTGTGAACTATATATGTTTAAAGTAAGAAATTCAAGTCTGGAGCTTTAGCCATTTGAGATTTTTTGAGTTTGGCCTGGTTGTCTGAACTCTTATATTTACTGTACAAGTAGATACACGCCAATTTACTGCTCCAACAGCAATGAAAAAGTATGTGTCATCTTCTAGGTATGCTGCTGGTATCAGAAAATTGCAGAGCTAGATAATATACGTATCAAAACTTGTAGTTTTACAAAGGTCGGGCTATGTCTTGGCAGGGGGCAGTAACTTCCTGAGCGATGGTTTCTGACCGTTGACTATCATTTCCTATAATGGACAGTTATGAAGTGGCTTGAAAATCCTTCACTATCTCACTGCTAGAAAGCAAAATGTTAGTCAATGGTTACTTTTTCTTTGAGCTAAACGAACAAAAGGAAAATTGACCACTATTAACTCTTGATTAAAGAAAATGAATCTTTTACCTTATAGTAAATCTCTGCTCTGTATGTATGTGTTTTTCGCAGGTGCGCCGATATTTTCCAAAGCCTATCAAGGTCCCATCACCTGAGGTCTTCAAACATCCTTTGTGGTCAACTTGGGCTGTCCACAAGACTGCTGTAACTCAAGACAAGCTGCTGAGCTACGCCTCTAACATCACCAAACACGGCTTTACATGCTCCCACCTGGAGCTGGATGACCGCTACACTGCCAACTATGGAGAGTTTGATTTTGACCCTCAGAAATTTCCCAATGCCAGTGGTATGTTTGAAAAACTCACTGAAGACGGGTTCCTCGTGACACTCTGGACACATCCTTTCATCAACTGCGACTCTTTTAATTTCGGTGTTGCTGTGGAGAAAGGACTGTTTGTTAGGGAGCCCAGTGGTGAACTACCTGCTCTGATTCGCTGGTGGAATGGTATTGGGGGAATATTGGACTTCACCAATCCAGAGGCCCGAGAGTGGTATTCCTCAAATCTGCATATGTTGAAGCACCGCTATGATGTCAAATCCTTTAAGTTTGATGCTGGCGAGATAAGCTACCTCCCACGCCAATTTAGCACTCTGGTTCCAATGTCTGACCCGTCCACTTTCACCCGTCGCTACACAGAGATGGCCATACCGTTTAGTGACCGTGCAGAACTGAGAGTGGGTTACCAGAGTCAGAACATCTCCTGCCTCTTCAGGATCATGGACAGAGACTCTGTGTGGGGCTATGACCTTGGCCTCAAGTCCATTATCCCAACTGTTTTGACCATTGGCATTCTGGGCTACCAGTTCATCTTACCTGATATGATAGGAGGGAATGCATATCCCAACCGCACCACAGGTACAGTACCGCATTATACAGCATTGTTTGTGGAGTGACTGATGATGAAAAATCAACTCACCAAAAAGTGGTGTGAATTTATAAGTCATTTATTGCCAAATTAAGAGCAAATTTGGAATCTTTATCACATTTACTTTTCTTGGAAAACAAAATTACATATAATTGAAGTGTTACATTTAAATGATATATATGAAAGTTAAATCTTAAATGTCGTATGCAAATGTGCAAATGCACGTTGACAGTCAGTCAAACTATCAAAATAAAGGCTTGATGAACAGATCCAGCACTTTCCACAAACCTTCTTCAGGTGGTCAGACAAGGCCAGGATACCCTGAAATATTCTACCCAGCCAATGGATGAGATGGTTATTACTCAGAATGATTAACTCAGGTTATGTCTCTTCTCATAGAATAGGCAAGCCACATACTGCACTAAGCAGACATTATAATACAACCATATAGGCCTATTGAGAGACTGCAGCAGAAATAAAGAGGAAAGATGATAGAATAAGATGACTTTTTAGACTATACTATACAGTACAAAATTACTATTATAAAGGAGGGAAAGAGTCCTGAAGACCAGACCTGGATTCTTGCTGCAGCTGTGAAGAGTAGAGTTCCGATAGGCCGATTTGAGGACCATGTATAAGTCAGCTGTCCCATTTGGCATTGTGAGAGAGTTTCAGTTTTTCAAAGACAGCAGACATGTTGGACATGGCCACCATCTCCCATTGCTCTGAGCTCCAGTTTCTGGCAGTGGGCATGGTTGAGCATGGCCACTCTGAATAGTTTGCGGCCAAGCAGCCCCACACACAACGAGCTGATGATGTACTGTGTGTTCTAAAACCATTCCATCAGAAGGTTTTCAGTAATTTGTGTTACTTTAACTCTTCTGTGGGAGCCTTCATTCCCCCCAAGCCCTTCCAGTCTTGTCAAAGTGTCCTTGAGCAGTATACTCAACCTCAGATGGCCAATCTCAGTCTAATTGGTGCGTGAATGATGGTGTGAATGCTAACCGCTCCTGATGATCAGGTGCCGATTTGCATGGCGGCCTCTGTAATCCCCTTATGAATGTTTGTGTGAATGGGTGAATGCTGGCTCGCGTTGTAAAGTACCCCACACTCCGGAGTCTGATGTCTGTTTGTGTTTTAGGCAGTTCAGATGGCGAAACTGGTCTACCAAACCGAGAGCTGTTCATCCGATGGTTGGAGCTGTCTGCCTTCATGCCTGTAATGCAGTTCTCCATTCCGCCGTGGGCCTATGATGATGAGGTGAACGTGATTCAACGGATGTGATGTATTGTTGGTTTAACATCAGTTTATTTAATACAAGTGGGTAATTAACTTCAGTCTGTGTGTTTTTTTTAAATGAATTTGATTACATTAATAATAACTAAATTGTTTAAAACTTAAATTGACTGGAAATATACAGTAGTACCTTTCATTTGCATTAATAGTGTTCCCATGCTGTGGCGTTACTATGCTATATATACATTTACAAAATATTATTTTCTTATGAAGTATTAGACAAATACAACAAGCATTGGAAATGGGGGAAAAGTTATTAACAAAGATTTCACCAAATTATTTAAACTCAACCAAATTGATTAAGTCTAAAGTAACTGTATAGCAAAGGCAGGCTCCATAACTCAGCAACCTCTGATTAGCATAAGCCAACTGGGAAGTCAACTGGGAAAAAGGGGATTGAAATTGAAATGTTGGATAAGACCGAGAGCGATCATTGGGAGATTGTTTCATCTTTTAATTAGTCTGAAGGAATGTTCTTGTAGATAATTTGTTAGGAATACTTAACCTGTATGTGTTTTGATGACACAAACATCTTAGAAACTTATTCACTAACGCTCTTAACACCATATCTGCCTGCTTTCATCTGTATTCATCTGCAGGTGGTGAAGATAGCACAGAAGTTTACACGGCTCCATGAAAATCTGGTGGCCCCAAGGGTTCTGGAACTAGCAAGCAAGGTTCTTGATACTGGGGACCCAATCATAAGGCCCCTCTGGTGGATCGCCAATGATGACGTGGCAGCCTTCAAAATTGACTCTCAATTCCTGATTGGGGATGATTTGATGGTGGCTCCAGTGTTAGAGCCCGGAAAGCAGGAGAGAGACATCTACCTACCTGCAGGACGGTGGAGAAACGACAAGGGGGAACATTTTGAGAAAGGTCCCATGTATCTCACTGATTACCCTGTGGACCTCGATGAAATAGCTTTCTTTACACGAGTTCAATGAAAACCACGAAGAATTAGAGACGCATAACCTCTCTTGCACACACACACACACACACTCACAGACACACTTAGACTGTTTGCATGTGTACAGTCTTGTGAGTACACGTGTATGCCAAGAGATATCGCAAGAGACTTGTTGATTTTTCCAAAGGGAAATGACCGCAAGGGACGTGTTGCCACAGCCGAGGGTAATTTAGGTAAAGATTAACCTTATGTGTCTTTGACCTGCCTGTTTTATTGATATGTGCCTGCAAATTATAACCACCCAACACATTAGAAACATGTCAGTCTCTTGTTCTATCTCCAGCTGATCCTCATCCTCATGTGCCTTCCACAGCAAATAATGTCTTAAAATGCCTACAATGTTTTATTTATTTATTTTTTCCAGCAAACCTGCATCTTGTTTAAGTACCTGTCATCAGCGAACACAGCAGCTGTGAATGCGGTGCTAAGGCTTTTGGTCCGTCCCGTAGATGTTGTGGACGGCTGCTGCCTCATGATAAATGTCTTGATCCTGGCCTTGTATATTTCCGGTCCCCAGAGCTGGTCGTTTATGTAAGACAGCCTGACTACATCTGGAGCATCAGAAGCTGCGCATTTTGATAACGTTTAGATGAACCTGGAGTAGGCACATGAATGATCATGACATAGTGTTGTTGTTTTTTAGGAAATACTTAATTGATTTATTTATGTATCTATTAATCAAAAAAGGAGTAAGACTATGTCGGTGAGAGGTAGTAACTATATTTTTGGTTTTATTACAACCTATATTGTAGGTTTTTATTTTGGCAACTACATGGCTCACAGCAGTTCATTTCCATAGCTAAGAGAAATATGCCTGTGTGTTCCACTTTATTTGTAATTGATACAAACTGTCACGGCTAAATAATGATACACATATCCCTGCAGTTAAAAATGTTTTAGAATCCGAGTTTTAAAATGTTAGGATGAATCAGAATTGCATGTCACCTTCCGGAGGATGATATAAAGTTTTAGAAATACAATTTGCTGTAGAACAGTTGCTTATAGAGTGTCAAACAAATTCAGATATATGCATTTATCCACAGGCGTTTCTCTCTCACACACACAGTGTGGAAGATAATGGCGTTTGGATCTGTTGGCATGTTTCCCTCACCACAACTGTCAACACTTCTCACTTTGGCAACATCTACTAAACCAGAGTATGTAACGTTATAATATAGGATCTCCAGCCGACATATTTGCTAATCCTGTACAGTAGACAGCGTTCTTTGTTATTTTAGATGATATTTGGTGAGATGAAAGTATGCATTCTTGGGGTCTTTTAATAATCTCCAGTGGAGTACACTTTGTGTCTTTTTCTTTTTCCAAAATATTGGTGTTTTTTTTCTTTTTCTATTTGAGATAGTAAAAGGTCTTGAAAGTCATTAAATGTACAGATGACCTGCAATTATGAACCCGACGTAGATTGTATCACAGCTGTCTTCCACAACAACAAATCATTTCAGTAAGATTTGTGTTTCTGAATTTTATGTGTGACAAAGTAACAAATGGGTGAGGACACCAGCAATACTTTGAGCTTCAGTTGCTGTGACAACAACAAATAACTCCCTTGATACTCGTATTTATGTAGTCTTTTGCCAAGAATTCTGGGTAGCATTTAATTTTGAATGCAGTAAATGTATGTGGTTTACGTAGAGGTAGGCTCACGTCAACAGAGATAAGTCTTTTTATTCCAGCTTTCCTCTATCTGTTGTGCCATTCTGTCCTTTCTGTGCCAAACTCCGCTCTTTCAGGTTTGGTCATCTGCAAAAGTTTGATTCACAGCTCAGGGTGGATTTAGAAGAAAATTTGTTTGTTAGAAACCCCGTTGTTGATTCTCAGTAACAAAGTGATTCATGTTTCTTGTTACTGCTGGTTTACCCTGTCAAACATGAAGATGTCATTGTGAAGTGCACGCCATGCTTGTCACATCTTTATGACTTTATTTGTCATTTCAGCTGCCTTCAGCTTTGCCATCCACAGCACTGATAATGAGTACAGTGATAAACACTCCTCTCTGCAGAGAGCTAGGGGATGTTTTTTGCACCTTCCAGTATTAGGAACAGACATTAAGAAATGTGCCATCTGACTACTGCATATATTTCTCTTCTTGAGCAGGGATTGATGGCATGAGAGTAAAGCATACTGCCGGTTATGTCATCTAAATGCCATGCTTAAAAATAATTATATGACGATTCATTTTCTATGTTTCTTTTAATAGAATTGTCACTGGATCAGATATTACTTTTTGTTGGTTGAAATATGAAACCAAATTGCTGTAAATTGAAGGTCTTTGGCGTTGCTTCAGTGTATTGTCGATACTACCGCCACCAGCTGCTGCAAAGATGAAGTCTCGCACAAACACCAGGAAATAAACAAATGGAAAGCTGCAAAATCTGGAATGATCTTACTCAAATACATGTAGAGAAGATAGTTTCATAACTGAGAAATTCCCAGTGCTATTTGTCTTTTCTAATTTGTGTATGGATTTCAAGATGCAAAATGAGAATAAATGAAATGGTGAATATTTAATTGTTTGAATGTTTTAGTGTTTTCTTGTTTTTATTGCAGCTCTTCCTGAATTATGAAGGTTAACTGCCAACATCTATTCAAGCCCTTGTCAACTAACTAATCTCACTTAAAAAAAAAAATATGTATGTATGTATGTATGTATGTATGTATGTATGTATGTATGTATGTATGTATGTATGTATGTATGTATGTATGTATGTATGTATGTATGTATGTATGTAT
>VRLP01009545.1:0-12414 GCA_009660295.1 Lophius piscatorius
GCTCTCCAGTGCAGAGATGGTGTCCTGCATGGGGTGGGAGACGTTGTCCCGGAGAGATGACAGCTTGGCCATCATTCTCCTGTCTCCCACCTCCTGCACCGAGTCCAGAGGACATCCCAGGACCGAACTGGCCTTCCTGATTAGTTTGTCCTGTTTCCTCCTGTCAGCAGCTGAGATGCTGCTGCCCCAGCAGACCACTCCATAGAAGATGGCCGATTAGCTTTTAGCTTTTAGCTATTGCTTTTAGCAATTAGCTTTATAGTGAGCTATTGGCCTATTACTCCTTTTAATTCAGATAGTAAAATAGATAGTAACTAATATCTTTTTTTTTCTCCGTTTTTTTTGGGCAGGGGAGTGTTATCTGAAGTCAATAAATCACACTTTTGTAATTGGATCTCGGCTTGATATAATGATGCTCGAAGGCATATAAGTGAAGGCATACTCATAATAATAATAATAATAATAATAATAATACATTTAATTTATAATGCACTTTACATTTGGATCAAATCTCAAAGTGCTAAAAGTATACATATACACATACACATATAGTACTCATGTACTATATGTGGTAATCATTCATTCATTTTCTGTAACCTGTTGAGGGACATGGTGCACCACAATTGACATTGGGCGACAGGTGCCGTATACCTTAGACAGGTTGCCAGTTCATCGAAGGATTGACACAGAGACAAACTATCATTCTATGACGATTCTATGATGGATGATGTAGAACTACCAATTAATCTATACTGCATGTTTGTGGACTGTAGGGAAAATGGAGCACTCTGAGAGAACTCACACACACAAACTCTACACACATTCTTTAGAGCTAGGGACGGATTTGAACCATAAACTTTCCTTGTGTGGGACAAACATGCTGCCGCCAAAGACAGTTTTTTTTTTACTTTACCCAGACACATGTTGTTGTTGTTTGGCCGTGAGCCCCATTCTGAAATGCTGGTCATTCCATTAGTTCACACAGGTTATATCTTGTTAAGCCTTTAATGTCCTGCTTTACCGAACCAGTGGCAGCATGTACGCTATATGCCAAAGAGTAAGGCGCCAAGGATGTCGCCCTGGGGGACACAACATGTCAGAATTATTTCACAGAATTAGATAGATAATACTGTAAAACATTTTACAGAATTATATAACATGATACAACCTTAAATGTCTATTAAGGATCAAATAGTTCTCTAAGAACATGCTCTAAAAAAGTTGAGCTTATCTAATAAGAATTGACCAAATTAATAATAGAAGAGAGATATAAGAGGTAATGAGATATATATATATATATATATATATACAGGTAATATTTCAAAATTAATCATGACTTGATTTTTGGACATCAGGTTCTGCTTTGCCCCAACTAACTTGAATGATCAGCACCTACTGCTCTGAAGGAAACATTCACGGTGCAGAAATCTTCAGTTTTTACTCACTTGACTGACATCTGTCTAATGTGACAGCTGCATGAAGAGTCAGATCAGAATAAATGTTGGCTTTTCACTAACTGAGCATGCTCACGTCAATATTCTGTCTGCAATGGCGGCCAAACCCAAATATGGGTTTATATATATATATATATATATATCTCTGTTCTTAGAGATATCTGATTTGGGTCACATACAAAGATGAATGTAAACAATCAAGGTACAAATATCAGAACTGTGTCACTCTCACTTCCACCAGTGTGCATGTAGATGTAGGGATCAGAAATCAATGGTCGGGCTCTCTGGTGATAAGGATCACATGTTAGCCATGGCGAGTTAGAATAAAAATAACATTACTTCTTGAAAAAACATAAACTAACTAACTATTAACTATTCTGGATCATGTCTGAGCATTGTTGTGTCTCAGTCATGAAGCACAGACTTTGCAATAGAAGGAAATCTGAATTGTGTCCGCTTAATCAATACTCTGAAAAAGATCAAGTAACTCATGGCCTTTGACGGCGAACAGAGATTATTGAAGCCTACAAGTTTCCGCCACAGGATGTCAGGAGAGTACAGTATCGAAGCAGCACATATAATGGCTTAAATATTTTATTTTACTAATCTTTTTTTTCTTTCTTTTTTTTTTTTGCTTCATTTTTTGTATATAGATTTTTTTATAGACTTCCATTCTTTTTTAATCAACACATGTGGAGGATTTGGACAATATCCCACTGTAGTTGTACCGACCGCATGTGACAATACAAAATCCTTTAATCATTGAAATCTTCTTTTCCGTTAAAATTGAATGATTTCCAATAACTTGCTTGATTTTTACAGCCTCTGTATCTATGTGTGTGTGTTTGTGTAATAATGCTTTAACGTTTTCCAATCATTTTGTAATTTTTACATTACACAATTTTATATTGAAAGATTTTGATTTTGGTTTGTTTAGTTTATTGCGATACTCAAAATAAATCCTTATTTATGATAAATACAAATTAGGCTACTTAAACCAGAAAAACAAATATTTAGCTACAAAAGATACAGATCTTAGAGACCTGATAAATACGTGATTGTTTTCCCTAAAAAGGATATTTTTTAAAGATATAGGAGTTGTGAAGAATCAAAATCAGCAGCAGAGTGTGTGCAAGAGGATTGTCCTCCTGACCTTACTTTAATCACACCTTCTTTTGTTGAATTGTGGGGGTGCGGCAGGCAAAGACCCTTGCATATATTGATTTTTCATTTATAAAAGTAGGGAAGCAGTTATTGAATACTGGTACTCTGTCTGCCGTCATGTTTTAAATGTCTTATTTTTGGTAGAAACTGTTTTCCTTTTTGCATGTGAAACATTCAATGTAATTTCACACAGTGAAATCAAAACAACATTCAGTCTCGTTCTATCATGTAGCAAAAGACTAACAACATGGTTGATATCATCCAGCTGGTGTAAAACCTGTCACTTTGCCGCCAATAGGGATTCCTGATGAATATTTAAAAACTATTTGGCTGTCTTCCTCCCATCCCTAACACACAGCGATATTTGTTGATAGTTATTAAGGTAGTTGTAATACTCTGCATAACTCTCTCTCTCTCTCTCTCTCTCTCTCTCTATCTATCTATCTATCTATCTATCTATCCATCCATCCATCCATTAAAAGAGGTAACCAAAAACATCAAATGCGAAAACAGGATACGATACAATGACGAAATGAAGACAATATATATAAATTATGAAGATATTACGGTGACAGTACCGTTTAGTCTACATATGCTGTATAGTACAATAGTAGCATTGCACATTTTCGATATAAAAAAAGTGACTTAAATCTCACGTCAAACAAACTGATGGTACTGTTATTATGTACTATAGACAGGTCTACACTTTTACCTGGATTCCAAATAAGCCCGGCGTAACTCGGCCTCTGATTGGATGGGCATGGCCATGACTTTCAGATGTTGTCAGATTTGTTGCTGTTTGCAGCGGTGAGATCTGAATAATATTACATATTCCACATAGCTTTCTGAACTCTTTTCCATTATTAATGTCAACCCTCTACAAAAAATTCTTTGAAATATGTTGACCCTCTTGAGAGATTCTGCTAAATAACGGCGACAAGAACATAACCTTGTTGGAAACAACATGATTTCTTACACATTCCAACTATCTATGCCTTTTTTAAAAAAAACAAAAACAAAACATATATGTCTTCTTTAGAAGCAATCGGCCCTTTTTTCACACGTAAACCCACCAGCTGTCACTCAACGCCTCCCTCTTCCCGACACTGACGGGGTTATTGATGGGACTGATCACATATTGCAGGCGGTGTCTGAAGGCTATAACATGGCAGGCACAATGTTTCATGTCCTGAGGG
Source organism: Lophius piscatorius (assembly GCA_009660295.1). Taxonomy (NCBI): domain Eukaryota; kingdom Metazoa; phylum Chordata; class Actinopteri; order Lophiiformes; family Lophiidae; genus Lophius; species Lophius piscatorius. The sequence continues at coordinate 3,815 of VRLP01009545.1, forward strand.
TGGGCAGTGTCCCAAATATTTCTACATGACTCCAGCTCTGCTGTGGCACCGGCCGGCTGTCACACATTCATGCTCACTACTACTGTGGAAAATAGGTTTTTAGCACACGTCTGTTGAGGGGTTCTGGGTTTTTTTCCTGCTAAGATGAATCACCGTAGATGAAATCCAGACACTGAATGCTGCGAGGAAGAGGCGGGTGTTAAAGGAACATTTCACCTAAATAAAATTAAAAAAAACACTGTCATTGATATCCCGATGTGTATCCAAAGAAAATAGGTGGCATATACAAAATACTAGTACAAGTTGACTAATCTCAGTTTCACCAATTTATTTGAACTGCTGCTAACGTTTCGGCTAGTGCCTTCTTCAGAGCAGGATTACTTTGTTCTATTACCACATGCACTATAAAAAACATAACAACAAACAAAGTGACGGTAAAATGTCCCTGTAAGAAAGTCAACTATGAGCAGTGAGTTAAGTTTATGTCTTTATTTTGTTCACTGTCTTCACCTGCTGTCAGGTTATAAAAACTGTCTACACCTAATCTTGATTATTATTTTTAACAATAATAATATTGGGAGCACTTTTTACAGAGCATGTATTTCAAAAACAGGAAAAAATGAAGAAGAAAAAAAGCAAGATAAAAGCCATAGAAAATACATTAGCTTAGATAATTGGACCACATAATAGTAAATAGGCTTCGCTCTGATTATTTCCATATTGTTGCTGTTGTGTATGATTCCAAAAGATCAGATATGTATATTAGTAATACACAATCATCATTACATTAACTGTCACTTATCTTATCTTGTTCAGGGTCGCAGGAGGATGCAATCACCAGTCCGGACACCAATTCACTAATATCATCTGCTTTTGCACTGTGGGAGGAAGACAGTGAACCTTAGGGAAAGCCATGTGGACATGAGGAGAGCATGCAAACTCTACTCAGAAAGGCCCAAAGGCCGGAGGTGGTTTTGAATCTGGAACTTTATTGTTAGGTGCTACCAACCCATAAAACATACAAGGAACCAGTCAGTGGTAAGCGTTTAAAACAGGAGTGATATGATGGAAGTCTATTAGTTCAGGCTATAATTGTCTATGTCAAAAAATAAGTAAAACAATCTGTTAATGTTAGAAGTATTACTAGGAGTTCCATAAATATCAACTGGAATTATATATTGATAGGAAATAACATCACTGAAATAGTGCGATATGTTTATTTTGAAAATCCTGACAGGAAGCGCAGCCTCTTATTTTGGTTGCCTTGATGGTGGTCACCTGCTGCAGCAGAGAGGAGGAGAGAGAGCTGAGCATCACTGTGGGCAGTGAACGCATCTCGAGGACAGTTATTTCACTTAATTAAAATTCACAGCTGTGACGGAGAGTCTCTCAATCCTGCAAGTTTATCGAATCCCTCTAATAGTTATCAGCGGGAGATGGAGGTCTGTCGTTAAGGGCTTGTGGGAACCGAAGTCCGTGAGAAATTCGCCAAAATTACGACGGGAATCAAGTACAGCTGTCTGTCTCCCGGTAACGGGAGAGACAACCGGCCGCTCGTCATGTCTCGTGTCAAGGAGCGGCTGAAAGGCGGGAATGAGACCAAGGACAGCGTCACGCTGCTGCCGTGCTTTTATTTTGTAGAGGTATCTATCTATCTATCTTATTTTGTAGGGGTATCTATCTATCTATCTATCTATCTATCTATCGACGTATCCATCCATCCAACCACCTATACCTACCCACCTTACCTACCTACCTTGCAAACCTCTACCTAACTTTAGGACCTACCTTTCTAGCTATTTTCCTATCCTGCCTAGATACCTAACCACTTTTTGGACATACCCACTTACCCAGCAGGTGCCCACCTACCCATCGACCAACCTATGACCTACCTTCCTACCTTCCAGACCTACTTACTTACCCACTCACCATGAATCCATTTACCCTCCTACCTTCTATTAATCTATCTTATCTATCTATCTATCTATCTATCTGTGGTTCTGGTGGACTGAGCTGGTAGGCTGTTGGTGGTGTGTCTGGTTTTCTGTGGTGAATGGTGCTGACGTGATGGTCAGGCATCTGGAGCTCTCTTAGGGACGTGTTGCCATGTTTTCGTAGAGGATGATGCACATAAATATTAGTTTGTAGAGTTCTTGCATACTGGTATGAAACCAGACAGATTCAGATCCATGCGGTCTGATTGCAGTGATCCACATAATATGCCTGTTTGTTCTGCTCCGCTTGCAGTGACACTGCAGTCTCCACAGGATAGAATCATTACTTGCGTATTTTTGTGGCGCTGGTTGCAAAGCTTTGTACTGCTTGCCCAATTATTGCAATTTTCTGTCATCATTTTGTAACATCCCTCGATTAGAAAAGTGTTTATTGATGGCAGTGAATGACTGCTGCTGTCCAGAGTTGTGCCTGTCGTCCAAATGCATGCCGTCAACACAATTAGAACACATTATCTGTAATCAAGAGATAACTGCCCCAGTTTGGTCCATTCCTGTCAGAACACCGTATTCCACTGACTCCCAGAGTAATTCTTCCTTTCCCCAGGACAAATGCAAAACATTTTCTCTGAGGAATTCACAGACGTGAAAGAATACCAAGGTTGAGATTCTACAAACGTAGCACGTCTGCACGGCCAGTTCACCCAGAGATCTTGTCCTCTTTTGTGAACATTTCTTAATCACGTTAGTTTAATCTGAAGTGGTAATTAATAATCAATGAAGACAACAACTCCTAGGATCCCACATGACTTGATAGGGATGAATAGATTTGGTAAATCGATTTACACTGGTGTGTGTGTATATATATATATATATATATATATATATATATATATATCCCATACATCCCCAGACATCATTTAGATATTAAACTGTATAGAGATGATAAAATTGAGATGATAAAATTGTGTGTGTGGCAAAAAATTGGGGTTTAAAGAAGATACAGTTGATAAAAACATGTCAGCTTACAACAGAAGAGTATAGTAAGAGGTCAAAGGGCAAACGTAGTGACCCGTTTGAGGGAAAACACAAACTCGCCTCAGGCATAGAACATGATGAACAAAGCATAGAAGCAACATAGTGTGTCTGTTCCTGTATATACATACATTGTGTACAAAGCTCTCCGGCCGCTCAGCACCTGAAGCTATTTGAACATCTGCATTTTGGTGGTAACGTTCATACACAGATTTAAACATCTGCAGTGGTGCTACATGGTGAAGCAATGCATGGAATGTGTTTGTTTTTGACTTTTGTCGTATACCCTGAATCCAAGAAGACTTCCACGCATCAGATTTTTGGGCCGAAGCTCACCTCGTCTGGTGTCACGTGATCCAACACCACGCTGTGATTGGCTTGGTTGGGCGGTTTATGTGATAAGTTCAAATGCTGCAGAAATTAGATAAAATAATACCCGTGAATCGAGATTTGCCATCTTTTCTATGATCAATAGCCCAACCCTAACACAGGACCCTGTGGTACTTCTTTTAACATGTTGTGTGGATTAGGATAGTATCACAGGACATAATTCTATCTGGAAACCCGTCTGCTTTACGACTGCTGGGTCCAGCATAGTAGAATGTCGTCTAGTATGGTCTGGTGATCATGAACACTATCCGAAAACAGCACAAATAGAGTAAAATAAAGTCACTAAAGAGGCTGTTTCAAATCTGATAAATTTACTTTGTGATTTTTAAGTATTTTCCCAACTGAACAAAACCTACCTCGGGTTCTATGGCTGTTGTGGCGCTTTTTTAATTGCTTACCTTAAGGAGTATTTCAACCAGTGTCTGAATGCTCATATATTCTACTCTAGAAGAGAACTTCATGTTCATGTTACACGGCAGCCCTGCTCCGTCACCACTCCACTTCTCCACCTGATGATGCAGGCGACTGACGCCTGAGCTCCAGGTTCAAAGGGAATAAATGATCAGAAGTCTCGGGTCTGGATTGAGACCTGCATTTTGCTGCTTAGCTCCCGCTTGCATCATCAGGTGTTGCATTTGAGGTTAAAGCAGGGTAACAGAACTTTGCTACTAGCAACAGACCGTTGTGAAAAGATTCTGTTCTGAGAGGAGGTTAAAAATGAATCATCTGGCAACCTGATTAAGAATTAATATATATTTTATTCAATGAAATACTAAAAACGTATGCATAACAAGTTTTTGATGAATGCGGAGGGTTTGGATGACGAGGAAGTGGGTAACGTTTAAAAACATGTGATCGGCTTCATGTGCGACAGGTGTAAGGTATAATCCACCCGATGTAAAAACAACTAAATCTGAAACATTCACTATAACTAGACGAGTGAAGATGAAGAAGGGAAAAAAAGAACAGACCTGTCACTAAATATTCTCAGCCCGTCACTACAGACGAGTCCAGTTGGTTTGTGTGTGTATGCTAACCACTGAGCTAGAATGGCATTAGTCTCTTAACTTAACTTCTACTTATCCTCCTCAGAGCCCGAAGAACAGAGAGTTTGGTTATATTCGTCAAATGAAAGGGGTTCTTTCTCACAGACAGGCTTATAAATGTTCCAAATGATGTTAGTGTTGGACAACATGGCAGAAGGGGACTATTTACCTCGAGAACTTTCTACATGCTGTTTTCTGTCTAGAGGTGCTCCGATGGCAATTTTCATGGTTGATTCTTTCCCTCAGATATTTAGTGTTTTCCTAAAAAGTACCGTAGAGAAAAGACAGAAATAAGAATAAATTTAAAATGTAAAAATTTAACAAAAGGCAGCGGCAGGTTTTAAGCTTTGATCTGAGAAGAACTGAGATTTGGAGCGGTCCGGCAGATTTCTGGGAGCTTGTTTCAAATATTTGATGCTTAAAAACTGAACTCTGCTCGTCCATGTTGAGTTCTGACTCTGGGGACACCGAGCAGACCTGATCCAGATGACCTGAGAGATCTGGATGCTTCATGACATCGCAATAGATCAGAAATTTATTTAAGATTTAAAAAAAAAAACAGACTGACTGCGCTCTCGCTAGCTTTAGCCGCACTGCCAACGTTAGCTTCCTTGAAACTTGATATGTTCCTCTGGGTGACTAATAAACTCGTCCCACCTGCTCACGTCATGAGTTTAAATGTTTGGACCAAGCAGTAGTGTCAGACTGGACAAACAGTCTTATATATTGGTATTAATAAAATAATGATACCCGTCCCAGGTGCAGCGATGCCTCATATCCAAACTATTTGTTTACGCAGCACAAAAGATGTTGTTTATTTTGCTGCTGCGACAAATTAACACTGTCAATCAGAGGTTTTGGTTCGCGGGGGATGATCTCCCTGGCCTCACAATAACTTAATATAATTATGTACCATGCGCTATAGGCAGCGCTGTACATAATGTATTCGGGAACTTAAATTATGGATGGTGGACTAATGAGGAAAAAGCCTGTTGGCATGTCGTTTTTGCTGATTTTATGCTTTTCATTAAATTTTTTCTAAGTAAAAACAGAAGGCATAATGAAGACAGTTTCAGTTTGGCGTTTCTGAAAAAAATCCACGCTGTAGTGAAGGTTGGTGGATATCTGTTATTGCTGGGTTGAATCTTCTTTGTTTTGGTTTGAAGAACATTCTAAATCTATCGTTTCTATTTACTCATCTCGTCTATCTATCCTGACAAAGCTGCTTTGTGTCTCCTACATTTTCAATTTCACATACTGTCACACCATCCTACCCACTAACTGGCTGCTAGGCAACATGGTCCTCTGAATGGGGTGTATTTTTAAATCTGTGTTCAGGGCTAGAGACGCTAAGAGGAGAAAAACATCTCTACTGCAGCCTAGTTTTCGCTGTGGCCACTGATGCTTTGCTTTGGTTTTTATCATCATGATGCATTCATTTCATGTTTACAATGAGTTTTTTTGAGCATTTGCAACAGTATTCACGTGTGCATGGGTGAGCAAATGGCTGTCATTGATGCTGTGACATCTTTTTCCTGTTGATATTTTCCTGTATATGTGTTCTAACATCTGTTGATCAGGATAGTAGTGCAAATTGTCTATAAGCAACGCATTCTGACACTGACGCTATGTTTCTCTAATCCAAACAAGCTAATTCATTTTATATTAGCAACTACAATATTAGGTTTTAGGAACATCAATATGTTGTGTGATTATTTTCAAATGTCCTGAACGAGGGGCCTGATGGCGTGATGTTCATCGTGAAGATGAGTTTTTATTAGAGTTGCACCGATTTAAATTTTCTTGGACGACCACTGATCCACAATTTATATAAAGTCTTAGCGACCAAAACCGATTTTGGCCAATTCAGATTTTTTTTTTTTTTTAAAGATTATAAATCATAATAAGTAATGTATTTGAAGTACTCTTATTTTGAAGGATTGCAGTGAAATTAACAAGGCTGGTTCAATGTGTATTTATTCTGACCTGTTGAAATCAATGTACCCTCATTTTGGAAATTTCAATGGGAAAATAAAACTTAATAAACCTTGTTCGGTCCATTATATGTTAGATGTTGGCTTTGTTCAAGGCCTTGAGCTCCCTTTCGGGGTTGTTTAGTCGCACCTTCTTTTGTCCTTAAGTTTTAAAACAATAAATTACAGCATAGTTACACACATTCAGCTGGTTCGGAGCTCCCGCTGGCCTTAGCCATTCTGCTAACGTTAGCCACTCTGCTAACATTAAACACTCTGCTAACGTTAGCCACTCTGCTAGCATTAGCCACTCTGCTCTCTGGTCATTCAATTGTAAGTTTGTGAATAAGTTGGTTGTGCCGAACATTTTCAGGGTCGTTCCTCAACAGCTTATTTTTTTTCCTTAATGGTGTTACAAATGGCGAGCTTTGGGTTTTCTGGTTAATTTGTGAGATGTTTGGATTTGCCATAATGCTGATCTCATCAATCAAGGCCTCCCGGCGCCGTACAACTCTAGTTTTTATGCTTCTTTGCCATCAATAGCCATGACATGACGCTTTATATTACAGGGTTGCCCCTCTAGGTAGGTATTTACCCACAGGCCCCCATTTCATTCTTTATAGTATATACTAGGAATCCACCAGTACCACTTTTTCAGTCATTAGTATTTTACTTTGAAAAATGGATGTTTGTATTTCCATCAGATGCTTTCTGAAGCTGAAGTTTGAAATGTTGTGCAACAGGCAACCAATGTGTTTCTTCAGAGTCGTAAAGGTTTATTCCTAGTGTTTGTGGTACAGTGACGGCGAGGAATCTCTTATTTGGGCTCTATTTTACTGAGAATATGGTGGATACACTATTCATTAACTACTGATAGTAGCTGACCAATAAAAAAAAACATAGTGGTATTTCTGAAGACCGTGTCTGGACAGTTTTTACTGCTTCACAAGGGTTTGCTGTTAAATTGGTTAGCGGTTGGAGCAGGGGTCACCGACCTCTCCATCCCAATCTATGTGTCGATGTTTGTGGGGGGTCAGTGTCGATCTCAAAGCATTTTGGAGAAATAATAAATATATATATATATATTCATTTTCAATTAAAACCGCTTTTCAACATATCAGACAAAATGGTGGCAGTTGCAGATTTTTTCATTTCTGAATTTTTGCCATGTTTGGCTTACTTTTGAGTGAAACCTGCTTCTTGTTTATTTTACGTGTGTAAAGTAGTAGCATCTACGCGTTAAATGTTTTTCCCTCTTTACCTAAACTGCGATCAATGCACATCTCCTGCATTCATTCGTGCGTTCACTTCTGTCTTAAAGGCTGATTTTTAGAGACGCTGAAATATTCCAGATTATTCTGCGCCACGACGAAGCAAAAATGACCCGAAATTAAAATTGTTATTGGTACATGAAAAGTGATCATGACTTGGAAAGGCTGCTGAGCATTGAGCTGGAGTTAGCAAACTCCAGGAACCTGATTTTATTCTGATTCCTTTGGTATTTCGTCATACTGCTTGAATTGAAGGATGTTTTTCACGCCTCCTCGCCACAGTGTAGAAGAATATAGTTTGATGTTTGATTTATTTTTGTCCTCATCACTACATTAAGATACTAAGTAGAATGGAGTTCCTGAGCCAAGGATTTGCACCACACTAATAGTGTTGGTAATGGTGTCGCTTTCAGGCTCAAGGGATAAATCTTTAGAAAGATAATGTGTATTGTTGTCCACCGCAAGATAATTGGTTGTGTTGATATTGAGATTGAGGTGACTGAGGTGAAGAAACCCTCTGAAGCTGTCAGTTCTTATTTTTGCGATTTTGCACGGACATGGATGTAAACGGAGATTTGCGTGTCACCGTCAGCTCATCTAACAGGAAGTGATGTTTATAACATGGATGCATCTGGCATGGGATTTTCTTGTAGATTAAGAACGAAGGTGTTGCACTGGGATATTTTTAAATGTTGAGGTTTAAATGGACCATTCCATAGCTACCTGAGTAGAAAAATCATTGTGACTTCTGGCGTGATCGATCCTTTAATGATCTTTGTGTTGTCAGTCTCCGGCTCTCTTCAAGTGAAATTATAATAATGTTACAATCTTATTTTTAATCAGCCCAGCTGTATGAAATCTACAAAAAAAAAAAAGAGATTGCAAAGGGTAACAGGAATTTTCAGTTATTGTTTCAGAACATCTGCCAGTATT
>VRLP01009546.1:0-12412 GCA_009660295.1 Lophius piscatorius
AAGTATAGTAATAACACAGGAGTAACTGTTTAATGTAAGTATAGTAATAACACAGGAGTAACTGTTTAATGTAAGTATAGTAATAACACAGGAGTAACTGTTTTATACTAGTATCGGATTGAAAAATAGTTAATTAGGATAAAGATTAAACCCAATTGGCTACGGGATACAGTCCTGGACCTGATCCCCCTGGAGGGCGGCCTTAGTGGAGGATGTTTTGGTAATAAAAGGATGAAACACCCGCGGATCCAGAGGGGTACAACTGATGATGTATCCTGAAATATAGAATATTTAAAACCCAAATAGTGACAAAACCAGACCAAATTGAACTCAGACACGGCGAGGGAAGCCTGGAGGATAATGACTGAACACTTTGTTTGCATCTCATTTTTACTCATTTGTTTTAAAAGGTGCCAATAATTCTAGAAGGCTCTGCATCTACCTGGTTGTTATCGGACTTACTTTTTGAGCCAGTGGACCAGGAAGTGGTGGTCGGCCTCCGACAGGGCTGCGATCTGCCTCAGCAGGTGAGCGTAGATCACGTAGGTGCCGGTGCTCAAATACTGGGGGTTCTGTGAACACATGTCACACGGTGAGGGAGCTAACGAATGCTAAAGGCTCAATACATCAAGTCTCCTCTTAAATTACAATGAGTCAGAATCCAGATTTTATCCGTAATAGTACTTTTTTTTTTTCTTACGAACATCCACCAGCGCTTTTTTGCAATGTTCAAAAAAAGTGGGAAAAAAACTCCAGGGTCCACCCCTTCATCTGAATCCGCTCCAGGATTTATTGGATTCTTTGGCTCATGTCGAATCCGTCGACCAAGTTTAATGAAAATCCGTCAAGTAGGTTTTGTGTAATCCTGCTAAGAGTCCGAGAGACGCCAGTGAAAACACCACCTACTCGGTGGAGGTAATTATCCTCCAGAATCAGAGAACTGGGTCACCGTCGAAGAGCTCAGCCCGTTAAGACGGGATGTCAGCACCGGGGTTTGGGGAATAAAGTACGGCCGGAGGACCAGGTCCTGTTCCCGAGGCCTGACTCAACCTGGATTGTTTTTTTTTAATTTTTTTTAAAAAGGCTTTGGTTGTTTTTCTCAAACACGTGACTCACTTGGACTTTCAGAACATTGAGATGGGATATAAGAAATAACCGAGTAAGTGAGATAATCCCAAAGAGCTGAGAGCGCAGCTGAGGGAGACGAAGGAGGGCTGAAGAGAAGCCTGCAGAGCCTATGAGCGAAGGAGAGTCATCATCAGACAGGAAACCAGCAGTCCTCAACTCCAACATGACCTCACCCTGTGTGTGTGTGTGTGTGAGGACTGGCTTCATCTTCCAGTTCTCAAAACATCTCAGAGTCAAACGGGACAGAAATCAGACATTTGGCCCGTGAATGGTGCCGTGATAGAGCGAGGAACCGCAGTGGAACTACTGTAGATTCCTCCTGTTATCTGATTCTAATTCCCAAAACCTTATATGGGAATCCCAGCAGAGAGGGAGAGAGAGAGAGAGAGAGAGAGAGGGGGGCGGTCAAAAATAGGATCAAGAAGAAATACGGGAATCCAAAAGGCAGCCGTAAACTGAGGGTGGAATGAGACATTTGGAGATAGAAGAGAGTCCTGATGGGAAAAAGATGAAAAGGGAGGGAAAATGAAAGAGTGAATGTTTAGTTTGGTCAAAGCTGGAGAGTTTAAGAGGGATGGGATTTTATTGACCGTTGACGACACCAACCTCAGAACAGCAGCAGCGGCGTTGCTTTGGATTATAAAACTGTTGTTTCAGTGATGCTCCATTTAAGAGCAGCTGTGGGGAGGGAGGTGGTGTGTGTGGGGGGGGGGAGGCCAAAGAATGGAACAGAAACTTTCACGGTTCTGTTGTGGAATTTGGGACAAGTGAAAAATGGAATGTCAGCAAAATGAAACGGTAGAAACGTCCCGAATTCTAGCCAAGATCAGCCATGGAGGATATTATTCATTAGAATGCTGTTATCTCGAAACCGCCAGAAGATCTCAACTTATTGGAGAGTTAAAGGAGCGGGTGGAGAAGTGTGACGGCGGTGAAGGGTGGAGACCGGTGTGTCCCAAGGTTTGGAAGTCACTTAAAAACACAGAGAAGGTCAGTAGGTCGTGTCTTTGTGGATGTGGAGAAAACGTACGACAGGTGGGGGTGGGACTGCATCAAGGGTTGGCTCTGAGCACCTTCTTGTTTTCTACGCTGATGGACAGGGGTCTCATAAATATTGTCCGGGGGGGTCGCTTCACCTCTCGTGCATCTTTCAGTAACCGTAGTGAGAACGTGACGCTGTTTAAACAAGAAGTGAAGGAATATCGTTCAAAGAGCTACTAGTTCATTTTATACTTTCAGTACATTTCAGAGTAGAAAGAATTCCCCAGATCAGTCTTCCTTCACACAAGAAGCTTTACTTCTACCTGAGTAAACGGCGAGGGTACTTATGCCACCTCATGTCATGGTTTCCTGTCCTACCAAAATAAAGGACTGTGTCCAAAAAACTTTTCAGTCTCACCTGAACAAGGATGAAATAAGCCCGCAGGTCATCTTTTGTCCGAGGCCTGAAAGAAAAACAAACAGTCAAAAGAAACACAGTACAACAAAACACACAACGGAACCAAGCTAGGCTAACGAGAGCTTTTTGGCAATAAACATCTACTGAGATTGGGTGGCATAGCATTAAAGAAAGCCGTGGAGAAAAGCCTCTTATACCCATTGTGAAGTCAGGTGGTGGATGTCTAATGGGGCTGTCGTCTAAACCTTAAAGTCTCTGTCAGGAAACTTAAAGTGGGCCGTGGTTGGACCTTCCAGCAAGAGAATGATCTGAAGCTAACCTCAGAATCGACCCAAGAATGGTTCAGAGATCCCAAATACCGGTTCTGCCATGACCATCCCTGTCACCTGACCTGAACCCAACAGAACATCTGTGGGAGAGTCCACAATGGTGGAACTCAGTGCCAGAAGGAGTTTGAGAGTTTCTGTGTGGAATGGTTCTCAGATCTTCCGCATGTGTCCTCAGACCTCATCACAGACTACAGAAGGAGACTCAGGGCCAAAAGGGGGCGGAGCCAATCATTTCCCCACACACATTTCAGAGAAAAATATTTGTGTGTTTGTTTGAGGTTGAGATTTTTGTCAATAATTGGAATTACGGGTTTGGAGAATAAAGACATTTTTCATCTCATTTCACTCATTTCTTCTAAACGGTTCTGGAGGATACTGTATAATGAGCTGATGGAGATCCTGAACGTTAAACCCATGTTTTGTGATGTATTTGTTTAAGAGTCATGTGTAACTAAGGCGCTCTCACCCTTTCCACTCTCTCAGCAGACTGTTTATGATGCCTTTCAACACCGACTTCTGGATGTCCTGAGGCTGAACACACAAACAACAACACATGGTCAGAGTCCACAATAGACTGGATCAGAAGGTCTAAGTCAACACACCTGAACGCCACAGACGTCCAAAGAGACGTAGAGACACTGGCCGTCATATCTAGTACCGAATCTGTGAGGTCGGCCATGTTTCTGCGTAGTGTTGGTACAGTTTTCGAGAACAAATGATTACGTCCCTCCATTCCGTCCTCTTATCGAGGGCTGGGCTGTGTTGGCAGCGGGGCCAAGAGGGTATTCCAAACATTCCTGAGAATTCTGGGTCTACTCCGGAACCTCCTCCTACTCCTGGTACTCCTCCAAGTGGGTTGTACCTCGAGAACTTCTCACTGGAGGCGTCCTAATCAGATTAACCCAACCAGATTCCAGGAATCTCTGCGTCTCCGATTCTGTTCTAGATTCATTGGACATAATCTCATGGTGTCGTCGACGTGAGTTTGGGGGGTTGCATCTCCGCTGTTTGCAGATGACGAGCTTCTGTTCTTCATCAGTCCTTGATTTTCATAATGCAGTGGAGCGGGAATATAGTCGGTCTGGGACCGTGGTTCTCTGGTGGATGAGTGGACTGTCGTTGGACTGAGGTTAGTTGCCCTGACATGAGGGGGCAACTCATTCCACAGTTTAGGGGCTGCAACGGAGAAAAGCTCAGTTGCCCATCATTCTCAGTTTTGATTTAGGGACGACCAGAGACAACCGGTCAGCTGACCTCAGTGACCTCCACGGAGAGTAAGTCTTTAAGAGGTCAAATGTAGGTGGGTGCCGACCCATTTACCCATTTAAGGATTTAAAAACAAACAATAAAACCTTAAAATGATCCTAAAACGTTCTGGTAGCCGGTGAAGGGAGGCCAGAACGAGGGCGACGCGTTCTCGCTTGCGTGAGCCTGTTAAAAGCCGAGCGGCGGCATTTTGAACCAACTGTAGACGTGAGAGGAGGTCCGGTACCCGCCAAAGTAAAGTTCATTACAGTCGTCCAGGCGGGTCGTAATAAAAGCATGAATAAGCTTTTAAAAACCATTAAGGGCTAAAAAGGTCTTAATCTAAAATAAAAGCCTCAACTGATAAAAAAAAAAACTGGATTTAACCACAGAGTTAATCTGTTTATGTTTAAAATTATTGTCCATTTACGCCGAGGTTTGACACAGTAGATTTTAAAAATGGGTCCCGGGAGCCCAGGTCCATATCAGAGGCGTCGATGGTACCACTAGGTCCAAACGCCATGACAATGTAAGAAGTTAAGGACCATCCAGGCTTATAAAATATAAAACCGGACTAAAATAAATAAGCTTTAATTACCTTTCAATCAAACACGTTTTAGGGAAAAATATTTGTTTTTGCCGTCCGTTGCTTACTGTGCTGAGCAGAGCGTCGTAAACGGCGTTGACAAACTTGGCGTTGACCCCTGAGTCGTCTATGGTGTTGAACGGTCCATTCGCCTCTCGCTGAGGAAAGGAGGGAAGAGAATTTGGCAGAGAGGGAGACACATGAGAAAAAAAGAAGGAAAACAACAGAGAGAGAAAGGAAAGGGAAAAAAAAGAATGAAAATCTTTCCCATCGTTAAAAAAACCGTTTGTGGCGTCTGGGGAAAACTTTAACAGACTCTCAGAGTTCTCTCACAACAGACTCTCAGCTGAGCCCGTTTATTCCGTCTACCTTAAAGGCGGCGTTGATTTCTATGAAGGAGTCGAAGGTGGTCAGGTAAAACTCCCGGACCTCCCTCCAGTCACCTGATTGGACGGCGCGCTCCACGTCCTCCCTGGCAACGCAAACACAACGAGACAAAAAACGCAGAAGGACTTTTGTTTGAGCGGCTTTCGTGCATCGGTGCGTCGGCTCACGCTTCACGGACTTGGAAACTCACTGGAACTCTTTGGTGGTCTTGCTGCGTAAAGGGATGACGGGGTCGGAGGGGAACGGGGCTTTGACCTCCGGGGGAAGGGTGTCGATGGAGATCCGCTGCTTCTGGCGGACGTCGCTGCAGATGGGAGGCAGCTCTCTCCCTGGGGCGACACAGAGGCAACAAAGTCATTAACAGCCGAGTCAGGGTGTCACGTCAGTCCGAGCGCCGGAGGATTGAGAACCGCTCTGGATCGAAGACGGAGGGGAGGAAGGAGGAAACTAGCCCGCCGGCGTTTAGAGTTGCGGACAGATTCGCTGCTTTTGGAAATGCGTGACGCATTTCGTACGAAGAATGTAAGAGCGGTTCTTCTCCTTTTTGATGTAGTGTAAAAGGAGAAGAACTGCTCGTACTTTATTTTCTCGTCAAAACTAGAGGTGCGCCGATGGATCGGCTGTGCCGGGTGGTCTAGTTCGATGGGATCGGCAATCGGCCGAGCAGCAGATGCCAATCATCGGCTACCGCGGCTCCAAACATCTCGCAAGGAGACCAGCAAACACAAAGCTCGCAATTAGTAACAGCAGTGAGGTCAAACTAAACGGCGGCGGAACCACGAGACATTCGGCACAACGAACTTAGTCACGCACTTATTTTCACTTAGAAACGTGATGCGGTTGGTTGAAGAAACGCGCCAGGAGGAAGACGAAGGGTTCATTCATTTCAACAAGTCAGAACACGTACACAATGCCGACCAGCTTTACTTCCACTGAAATCCTTCAAATTAAGAGCACTTATAATAATCCTTCAAATTAAGAGCACTTATAATAATCCTTCAAATTAAGAGCACTTATAATAATCCTTCAAATTAAGACCACTTATAATAATCCTTCAAATTAAGAGCACTTATAATAATCCTTCAAATTAAGAGCACTTATAATACACCACTCATTATGGTTTTAAACATTTAAAGACAATAAAACCAACATCGGTATCGGCCGGTCCGACGCTATAAAATTCGGTGATTGGCGAAGAACTTTGCAATCGGTGCTCCTCTATGGACAAACAGCGACACCTGCTGGACTGAATGATGAATTTACCTTTGACTGTTTCAAATTATATAGAAACATAGAATTAATCATGAATTCTAAGTTGTTTTGCTTCGCCTGCTTTTGGTTACTGTCGTAAGAAAGATGGATTTGTCGACTCAGGACTGTTTGAGCTGTCTAGAACTGTTTGTACTAGAACGCCACTAGGCTGAAGCGTGAGCATGTTTGTTTGTTTTTCATCTTTGAATACACAAACTAATAAAAGTAAATCACTTTTTATCTTCATCACATCCTCTTCTCCATTATTTTGCGGACCTTGGAGGCAGACACAGATGGGACCCGAGGCTCTGGCACGTTACACACACACACACACACACACACATCAACAAACACACACACACACACACACACACATCAACACACACACACACACACACACACACACATCAACAAACATACACACACACACACACACACATCAACAAACATACACACACACACACACACATCAACAAACATACACACACACACACACACACACACACACATCAACAAACATACACACACACACATCAACAAACATACACACACACACACATCAACAAACATACACACACACACACATCAACAAACATACACACACACATCAACAAACATACACACACACACATCAACAAACATACACACACACACATCAACAAACATACACACACACATAAACACACACACAAATATATATATATATATATAAATTAAATTTGATATAATTTTATTTGAATCGGTGATTTGCCTCACACACATGAAAACTACACCACTACCCCCCCGTCCTCCATCACCTCCGACCGTCCCTCCGTTCTGCGTATAATTAGCCTGCTATTGAATCCGTCCCCACAGTAACGCCTCTCAGGCCTGCCCAGGTGCATTGTGGGTGCTCATTGTGTGATCACGGACAGATTGCAACAGCAGAAGATGAAAGGGACTTTTGTCTCTTCCTTTTAGTGACAAAAATCTGTTTCCTTTAAAAAACAATTCAGATGAGAAGATATTCCAATCACTTTCATACAATGATGAGCCATAACATTATAACCACCTGTCTTAAATTCGCTCCACCAGAATCTTTTTTTGTTTATCACCTCGTATAAAGACGGATGGATATTCTAAATCCTATTAAAGGGTATTAAATCCTTGTTTAGGTCCAATACCAGTTCTGGACTTACCCCGACGGTAAGATTCATCCTCTGGGGACAATTAATATCAACATCACATTTCAGGGAAATCTCTCGTTAGCTTTGGAACTAGCTCGTGGTGCTAATTATGTGGTGTTGGTGTCACAGCAAGAATTGGTTGGTGATTAAAAATCCTCGTCCTCAGGGGACCATGAACATCAAACATGTCCCACGGCAGCCCGGCCAAGAAATCTATTATTGTTTAGCTGATGGAAGCAAATTAAAACCTGACGCTGGTTAAAAAAAAAAAAAAAAAACTAATCAGGAGCAGGAAGGAAATGTTCCGAACCCTCATCCTTACGTCTTTGCACACTTGACCTCCCTCCTCCTTCATATCCTCCTCCTCCTCCTCCGCTTCCTAATCAACCCTGTTTTGTCAGCTTGTGCGTCACTTAATTAAGTCCTGACAGCAACAAGCCGCGGTCGTCATGACACCAACCAATCAGTAAAGAGTCTCCTTCAGCAGCCCAGAGAGCATCCTCCTCCTCCTCCTCCTCTTCTGTGTCATCAAAGTTTACCCCGACAAACCCTTCAGATGGCGAGTAGAAGTGTCTTCCATTAACTGGGGTCTGAGTTACCGTGGCGACCCTCGACGTCACGCGGATAAAAGATGAAAGACGGTCGTTAAGTAGCAACTGAACATCAATGAAGAAAAAAGGTTCTTCGTCGTCAGAGCGGTTTTCGACATCGAGTTCGTGTTTTTTGTACAATAAAACGCAGCTAGCTTACCCATGATTCTCTCTGCTAAAATAGACCGACCACACTGTCCACATCATCCCAACCACCGAGTCCAGAACTTGCCATCGCACTTCTTTGTCCCGTTAGCTCGTTGCTAGCAAACAAACTCCTTCCTGCCGTGAAGCTGTTCAAATGAAACTACGAGGACAACATTTATCGGACGCAACGGCCCGCGGGGACCGGCGGACGTCATGTTTACGAACAGTCCGATCACAAAACGTGTGAACTTTGAATCCCAGACGATAAACTCAAACCCGAGGAGCTGAAGAACAACAACATTCCTAAAAGCTTACAGTTTATACCCAGCTTACCGGCTCCATGGTGCTTGGCGCCGGCTTTGTTTGTGATCACGACGTGCGAAACATTTGTCACGTTCTGGTTAAACACACTGTCGGCTGAAGGCGGACGACGCGTCGTCGTTATTTCCATGACAACAAGAGGGCCGAGTGGAAAAAGTCTAAAATCCGTCTTTTTCCGTCACGGAGGTACGGAGCGACATCATTTCCCTGCTTGGATTCTTAACGTTCTAGAACCGTCAACAAACCTGAATGCCCCGTTTCAGGTGTCGCCGTTTTCCGACCCTCAGATGGGTCTCAGACCCGGAACGCCAAACCGTATTTGACATTATTAAAAGGAAACACAAACCTCCTGTAATTCTTTGCAGATGAAAGAGAAAATTGTGGTGATTATCCAGCGGGCCTGACGACTGTAACCGGCCCAAGGAATGCTCCACTATCTTATGTGTGTGTGTGTGTGTGTGTTTTCACTTTCATATGGTTTTCATTTGGGGCGGAGGTTTGCATAATTATTTTGGCATCGGTAGCGGCGGTGACAACGCGGGCTGGTGAGCCGCGTTCTCACAGTCAGTCAGAAATAACCTGGCGTCTAACAGGAAGCGACCTTCCCTTTAATGTCAAATTGCTGCCTTCAGGAACTTCACGACGTTCACGGTTCTCTCGCGCCGACAGACGCAATCGCTGACGTCTTTGATTCCATTGATGTGAACGGCCGCTTGTTTTTTCACCTCGCATCAAAAGGTGAGAGGACAGAAAAACAGAGAAAAGAAAAACCTGCACCTTCATTTAAAGGAAGCGTCTTTTTAACGCTGCTGTTCACACGCGCTCATCAGCTGGGACCCGTGAACCGCTTCCACCCCCACCCTTCTTCTTCTTCTTCTCTTTTCTGAAAACCCTTCCACTTCGGAGGCGTGCCCCGACGGCGTTGCTAGCAGCTCAACGTAAACACAGTCAGAGAACATACTGTACATCCAGCTTACTGTAAACAGAGGAAGTAACACGCCATTACATCCCAGACAGAGACGGCAGTGTCTCCCAGGACAAAGACACTCAGACCGCCAACTCACCGCGGCGAGACCCCCGAACACTGACGCCCCCTCAAATCAGCTCACATGGCGGCAAACGCAGGGAAATGTGAGGATGTCGTGCAAATTTGATACAAAAGGTGCTAAAACACATCGTATGTCATTTATCAAGATTCAGAAGCTCAAACTGACGCAATCTTAGTAAAAAAAAATCAAGTCAAGTGTGTTTCAATGATCCCTCTCCACAGCATCGCTCTGCAGGTCATTCCAGGGAATCCGGAGGAGTCCCCAGGCCAGATGAGGCGTCAATAGGAAATTCTGGGTCCACACCCGGGTCTCGTCCCAGTTGGAATCGCTTGGGAACACCTGAAAAGGGTGCGGTCCTGGGGGGCATCCTAATCAGACGCCCTCACCTAAAGAATCTACCCAGAGTTCAGAACCACGGACACAAACCGAGAGATCCGTCTCAACCAGAGGAGCTTTTCTCTAAGATTGATCTTACGCCCATAATTTTGACGACTTTTGGTTTCAGTGAAGATCGTGTCGAACAGAAACAAGTAGAAAAAACCCCAATTTCAGTTTTCTTGGACGATTCTGATCACCGATTAATATAAAGTTTGATCTGCCGGTACCGATTATGTCCGATGATTGAACGTTTTAAAAGAATACATCCAGCAGGCTCGTGGCTGCCTCTTCGCTCTCGCTAGCTTTAGCCGTTCACCCAAAGTTAGCTCCTTAAAACTTATAAAAACAACCTCAGCAGGCACACTTGCAAAATAATCAAGCTGTCGAGTATGAAGGGTGTATGGCTCAAAACAAGACGTGCTTCTGTAGTGCGGCTGTCCCAGGGTTTCCAAATGCCATCCTGTGTGCGAAGGATTCTAGAAGATGAAATGTCAGAAGTTGATTATGATTGAATCAGGATTTGGCAAAGAGTCCCTTTTTTCTTTTTTTCCTTTTTTCTTTTTAAATCAGTGCACTCAACTTAAAGTAAGTAAAAAAAAACAAAAACAAACTCCAGTTCAGTTGGAGACTTTTTCAACTGAGACTAGAAACTTTGTCTCCAGGGACAAAGACCCTTTATGACCTCTTTGGTGACGCCATAAAAGATCAAAGGTTTTAGAGTTAATGAGGAGGAGACACTATTTCTTACGTAGACGCCCTTACCTCCGCCGAGGCCCGACGATCCCGTTAACCCTCATCCCGATCCCAGTCAATAACAGCTTTAACCGGGTAGCACCGCTGCCTCGCAGCAATAAAGGGTTGTGGGTTCAAATCCAGGGATCAAACCACCAAAAGGTTCTTTCCATGAGAAGTGTCTTTTGTTGATGAAGACGATGTTAGTCATAACTGAAGAGATGAAGATGTTTCAGAAGAGTCACTCACCGTGTCTGAGCCAGTGGGTGCTGGTCAGGGTGCCCGTCAGGCCGCCGGCCAAGCCCCGCCCCCCTGCGTCCCTCCTCTGGTTCAGTGTGGAGATGAAGGTGCCCAGAGACGGAAACGGCTGCTTCGCTCCTCGCCCGAAACCCTGAGCGGAGAGATGACATCATCAGAAAGAGACTCAGGTGTGCCGAAGACCTTCTGAGGTTTGGATCTTCCACAAAACACGAGGAGAATATTTTGTTTGTGTCAAACCGTGACTCTGGGATTTATAGAAGTACTAAATAATAATAATGGTGGAGGAAGAGGCTCGTCTCCGAAAACGGAAGGATACTGGCGGCGATCGAGTCGCCTGTTTTCTCCACGCCGGATGAATTCGATCCGTGCTAAAGCTCTCGGGCCGCGTGAGAACGGCGTTCCCCCTCGCCCCGACTAAAAGCGCTCCGCTTGAATGAGCTTAAATGAAGCTTCGTGGAGAAGCTTTAGCCACGGGTGTTAGGTTAACTCAAGTCAGGCTTTTGGACTTTAAATCCTTCCAGGCGTCCTTCTTGGAACCGACGGTCAGAAGGACAATAAAAGGAAAGACAGAGTGCAGAACGGAGGAAAAGGGAGAGGATGGTGGAGGGGAGGAAAGAGGAGGGTGAGGCGTTGAAACGAGGACAAGAGAGGGAAACAGAGTGACGGACAGAAGGAGGGCGGGACACGAGAAGTTAAAGAATAGATGGAGAGGATGGAGAGCGGGTGGAGAGATCAACAGATGCACAGCAGCCGCTGCTGACAACAGCAACACACACACACACACACACACACACGTTCACAAACACAGTCACACGCACACACATGCACACACACACACGCACACACACACGTTCACAAACACAGACACACACACACACACGTACAAACACAGACACACTCTCATACACACACAAACTCACAGACATGCGAATGCACACACACACACACACACACACCGACACAAACACAGACACGCACACACACACTCACATGTTTTCTAGTGTTTCCATGTCATGATATCATCTTGTGTCTCATCAGCAGAAACAAAGGAGCTTTTGTATTTTAAGGTTGAACCTCTCAGAGCAGAAACACAAACAGACCTACGGAACCAAAACACGTGAAAATATAATCCTGGGATCCAAACTGTAAAAAAAAGAAATTCTTTTTCACATTTTTACAGCAGCTCTGTTTGACTTAATGTCCGCGATGTTACAGATTTATCTGTAAGTGGATAAATCAAATGCCCTTAATTACTTCTCACCACATCCAGAAACCTCCCTTTTGTTCTTCCTCGTCTTCTCCTTGTAGCTTCATCTCCAGCATCCTTCTACCAGTAGATCCACTATCCCTCCTCTTCACGGGTCAGAACCATCTCAATCTGTCCTCTCTGACTTTGTCTCCAGGATGTCTCACCTGGACTGTCCCTCTGATGTCTCCTTTCTA
>VRLP01009547.1:0-12407 GCA_009660295.1 Lophius piscatorius
ACTACGCGTCATGCCTATCATGTTTACTCGCCCTTCTTCCTGCTGTATAGTCATCCCCAATGGTTGCCGATAGATCTAATGTTTGATACAAGCCTGGGGGGACTGGGTAAAATTTGTTCCTACTGGGATAAAGTTGTGAATAGGATTGTTGACAGAATCACAGAAGGTCAACTGTACAAAATTCAACCTGAAACTCATGGCAAATCCTTGCTGCGATGCATCATAACTTATTACTACCAGTGACTGACTTACCTGTGCAAACAGAAATTCCCAAAGAACCCGTTGAAAAAAGACACAAGCAAAGGAGAAATTTACCTGTGGAGAGTGTGGATCAGCAGAAGGAATACTCTAATGAAGAGGAATTGTACTATTACCCACGAGAAGTCAGTGCTCTTGTCAGCCAGGGTTATTCAAGATCACAAAGACCTGTTCCAAAAGAGAAAAAAAAGTCTCAAAGTTACTGCTTAATAGTTCACACCAGCTGCAGTACAGGAAGAACAACAACTAGTCACTAAGGTAGAGGACCAACTCCTACTAGATCAAACACAAAGGGGAGTGATTGAAAGGTTCCATGATGAAGAAGAGGAACCAAGGTCTCCAAGGAGGTCAGCTCGAACTGTACAACCAAGACAAATATTGACCTATGACGGTCTAGGCCAACCAGCATACCGACCAGCCAGTCCTGTTCAGATAGTGTCAGGAAATCCAGTCACTTAGCCTCCTGTTAATCTAGCCCCCTGGTTAAAATTAATACCGGTATGGACTTACTTAAAGACTGAAATAGATTAAATATGTGTCATAAGCATAAACAGTTAATTTAATTAAAAGAAGTAAAATAGTAATCAGACCTAAAATGCATAAATTGGTTAAAAACTGACACCCTACAATTTCATGTAATTGTCGATCTGAAATCAATTTATAAATTATTTACAAAGTTTATATCCATCAATATTAATTTCACTTAGACTGAATGAATCCCACCTTATCCTATGGAGTAACAGTTCCGTGCAGTTCCACAGTTTAGCCTTTCGGTGATGCTGTATACATGCATTGGCAAGGGGTCCTTCGTTCTGAATATGTGACGAGCAAGGTAGCTAAGAGATTACCAAACAATCTTGATGCTAATAACTGTGATTTTTTTCATTATATCAGGGGGTAAAACGTTTTTATTAAAAACTGTCAAAACTTGGTAAATATCCATTAAATTGTTTAAAAATGCAAACTGTTTAATTTATGAAAATATGAAAGCAAAATCAGAGAAGTGGAATTACAAAATATGTGATTAAAGGTGTAATTTGTAAGAGTTAACCAACTCGGTTTAGCATGCTAATAGTTGTCCTCGTGCATAATGCTAGCCAATGTGTATATGATAGCTTGTTAGCTATGTCTTATTATTGGTCTTCTGGTATGGAGTTTGACTTAAGCCATGATACCTTATATTGTTATTTTCCTCTAATTAATTAATTGAAATGGGATATATTCATATATTATTCAGCCATCCTCAGTGTCCCAATTCTGAGATTATAGCAATATTTTTCACTAAACACTCGTAAATGTAATTACCCCATTGTTTTCAATATAGTTAATTTCCCCATTACGTATTGTCCTTTCATCGTATTTTTTTGTTTTAGTTACATCCCTCCCTTTTTACTCTTCTTGATGTGTACATGTATACCTTGGTGTGTAAGAAATAGAACCCTGTGATTAGACAGCTCTTCATTATGGGCACCTTTTTATAGCATATTAAATCTGGTTTTATTAAATTAGGTTATAAGGCACCTTGAAATAATAACTATGCATGTCGCTGGGCACAACGCAGCTTGTTCAACAGGTTCCACAAAATCGTATTAGATTAGTTACATACACTATTATTCAAAGGTGACGTACGCCTTAATAGATGAAAGAAATTATTAGAAATAATACATTTTAGCATTGGTTTGTTTCAGCTGAATTATGGGTATTCTAAAGATTTCCACAGAACATGATGGACATGGGCCAGTAGAGAAACACTGTAAAAGAAAAAAAAATGGTTCTGGGATTCTTTCTTTCTATTGTAATTTCTACTTACATATTTTTTTTTCTTTTTTCAACCTATGACCAGACTTTGCCTTACTCTGATTCTGTTGTGATCAGGTGCATCATTTATAACATTTTGAAGGATTTGTACCAGTATGGATAAAAGTAAGATCTGATTACTTACTTACTGATTTGTAAAACAGCTCACACGTACGACCCACTCAAAATGTGGCGCAGCATATGCAGGCTTCATTCAACGCCAACAGTTGCTCATTTAGAGTCACTGGAATGTCTGTAATCAATATTAATGACTACTGATTGATGATGTCAGTCATGCTGACACAGTAAGACTTAAAAATAAACCTTACACGATTTGAAGTGGAAAATCTTATCGGAGAGAGATGGAATCAAGAACACAGATAAATGATGCTCTTTTTCTCTTTTATTGTTTCCCTAGTCAATGCAGTCCTCATTGTAATGACCTTGGCCTGAGGTCACTTCATCAACACAGCTGGAGCGTTTAGTCAGTCAGTGCCTGCAGGCTGAGCCACAGATAACAGGCCCTCCTCGACTCACTCTGAGCTGCATAAAGCTGAAAGAGTCCAGAGATGCTACGAGGCAGAAAACAGCAAATGAGCTGCATTTCCTCCTTACGACGTGTACTAGACCTAAGCTCAATCAATCAGCATTGTTTGAAACTTTAAGCTCCTGCTTCAGCTATTGTATTACTAATCTGAAGTTACAAGGACTGCTGCATCAACTTGAATCTTGTGCATATTGAATGTTGCAGGTGAACAATGTTATCCGTGCTCTCAGGATATATTGCCTCTGAACTGTTCCTCCTTAAAGTACAATTACTTTGGGCTTCATCCTGGAGAGGCAGCAGCAATTACAATTTTAGAATAGTTAGAATTCTTAAGAAAAAATTAAAGACCACGCTGACAAGCTGTCCTAAAGCACATTAGCAGAAGACAGCTTAGCTGTGCATATACTTTTCTGGATGGGAATGAAGCCCTTATTGTCTACCTTAAAATTATGTTAAAATTTGTTTAGAGTTTTCAATGAACATGAAGGGCCCCATTTATGCAAATTGTTCATAGTGAATGGTTTATAGTCCCCAATTTGAATTAGGGGGTGCCCGTTTCTTTAATTTCAAGTATGGTGAAATACACAAATCAGTTGTATTTAGATCTGAACAAATCAGACTTTTAAAAGCCAGACAGGCCGCCACCTGCTGTGCGGTTGCTTGAACTGTGCCACTCGTCTCACAGAAGGACCGGTGTCATCGTGATTCTGCTATTTATTTTGTAGGATCGTTGTTATAGGTTGAATTTCCTGGATTATTTTGAAGGTTTAGTCCTCCGTTTACTTTCTGCTTGCCTTGTTTCCTTGACTCAGTGTTTTCAACCTTCCTCGCTCTTTTCAAGTGGGCAATATCTGACAAGTTCAGAGACTACCTATACTTTGCACCAACAATCACAGTATAAACCGGCAACAATCCACTGATCTACGTGTTGCGAACAGCCAAACTTAACGCCCCAGGTCATCGCTGGGTTGGTGAACTCTCCAATTTCAGCCTCCGGAAACAGGAATCAGCTGGTCGTACCGAACAAACGGAAAACACTAATTCTAAGGAACTTAAAGCACAACAACATCGGTCATGTAGGAGCCGACAAAGTGATTTACTTGGCCAATGAAATAGTCTATTGGGCCTTAATGCAAGATGAGGTAGAGTGTTATTTGACAAAATAGTGTACCTGTATCCAACAGAATCATGCAAATCTGCCAGAGAGAGCCCGAATGGGTAGCATCAGAACCGTTGCACTTATGTTAGTAGACCACTTCACTTTCGTTTTGCGTAAGCTCACCCAACTAGAAATTGGTCCCGGAAGACTGCTGATGAGAAAATATTCCAAGATTTCATTCCACGGTTTGGTTTCCATGGAAAAACTCCAGCACGACCAATGGCGTGAGTTTGAAAACAGTCTTTTCCAACGACTACAGTAACTTGATGAAATATCTCACTCAAGGACAACGTCATGTCACCCACAAGGCAATCCAGTAGAGAGGCTGCACCGTATCTTTTTCAGATACCCTTTTACAAGTACCCTCCAAGAAGAGTAGAAAGCAGATTGGAGAGAAGACCTCCAAAATCCAATTCACGCTCATAACTGTACTACGCGTCATGCCTATCATGTTTACTCGCCCTTCTTCCTGCTGTATAGTCATCCCCAATGGTTGCCGATAGATCTAATGTTTGATACAAGCCTGGGGGGACTGGGTAAAATTTGTTCCTACTTGGATAAAGTTGTGAATAGGATTGTTGAGAGAAACACAGAAGGTCAACTGTACAAAATTCAACCTGAAACTTGTGGCAAATCCCTGCTGCGATGCATCATAACTTATTACTACCAGTGACTGACTTACCTGTGCAACAGAAATTCCCAAAGAAGACTTTTGGTTTCTCCCTGTATCCTTCTTCCTTTCCTTCTCTCCTATATATGTGTGCGTGTGTTTATCTGTGTGTGAGTCCTGATTCTTGCGTCTCCTCTCTGATTGTTGAATGTTCTCAACTGTCCCCAGCCCTCACCTGCTCCCAATGTCTTGTTAATTGGCGTATTTAAGCCTGTGTCCGTCTCTCCTGTGGCGCTCCTATTGTAAGTTTTATGTTTCCTCTGTGATTTGTTCTTTTGAATTTTTTCCATTGGTTTGAATTTTCTTCTGTTTGCATTGCTGATTTGCCCTTGATATGAATATGATTTGTAGAATTAAATATTCCTTACCTATTTTTTGAGATCTGATCTTTTTTATTAAGTTTATTTTTGAAACACAGTTAGATTGGTATAACAGGGGATGTTATCCCCAAGCAATAGACCTACTCCCCAATACCCTGTCCAACAAACAAGTCCTATTTGCTATATGTGAGAAAATTAACCACTATTTAAATAACTCCGGAAGAGGAGGGATGCAGCATAACCTCCTGTGTGTGAAGAATCCTTTTGAAATGCATGATTATATCCTCAGCACAGGGTATAAACCTATTAATTCTGATTAATATCAGATACGATTTGAGTGAAATAATACATCATTGATTAGGAAATATGAATTTCATCTCCCAGCAGCAGTATGCTTGAATGAGCCATTTATAAATGAGGTACAGCATATTAACCTAATCATTTAAAATTCTTCACCTGTTGATAGGATTACATGAATAAAGTTCAGAGTTTAAAGTACAATTCCAAAGAGAAATAGTTTTGGAATCAACCCTTTTAATCCCACGGGATTAAATGTGTTAATACTGAGGCGCTAAAATAGAGACACAGTGAAGTTGCCTTGCAGGAGAAGTTATCGAAAGTGAAGTAAATCATTAGTTCATGTGGATTACAGTAGGCTGAATGTGTAAATGTAAATTCAGATGATGTCACAGATGATCAGTGCATCACTTGTTGTCCCGTATTATGAACTAGCCTATCAGGTATATCCGAAGTGTGCTTTAATTCACAGAATCCTCAATTCTTTTAGACAAGGTTTTTATCAATTGAAGGAATATCTTGTCTTTTGATCATTGGAGAAAAGGGAATTAACTCGAGGAGTCACACTTGTCTTATCTAAATATATGGGTAATGGGTAATATTATTACAGACAGATCTGTTGTAACAATAAAGATCCCCGCACGCTCAAGTGAGAGTCACATCACAGAATCCTGCCACTCAGATCCAGCAGGATCATTATAAATTTACAATGTCTGGGTTAATCTACCAGGTCAGGATATCTTGGGACAGAACGGGGGTACACATTATTCACCAGACATAACATGAAGACAGACTTCAGAAAGTCGGGCAAAAGGAGTATTTTATTTTCCCTATCAAATGCTGGCCCTGAACACATCATTTCAACACAAACAATCCCATGGATGCTTTAATGTGTACATGTTCTTCTTAAACCAAATGGGCATGAACGTGTTAACTGCATCTTTCATACACTGGAAATTACAGTTGTGTGCGATACACCAATTCGGAAAGAGAGGCGGGTGGAAAATGTCAACCATCCAGTGTTTCTACTATCAGCAAATTATTTCCACTGATAAAAACTGTAGGCTGTTTGGAGCAAATATGTGCTGATTAGGAAACTAATTTTGTGTCAACATAAAATCATTTCTCAACATACCTCCTATTAATGCAAGAAAGAAAAAAAAATCTTCCATGGTTTTAGAACTCATATTGCTTATATATTTTTTTTATATTTTTGTTCACTAAAAATCTAGCTGTTATACAGTTGAATTTTACAGAAAAGTATGTGTATTAGAGTGTATTCAAAGAATCCAAGCGTCATTACTTTTTTCTTTAAATGTATTACAGCAGTGGTACTCAAACTAGAAGAAATGGTCCTTAAACTCTGTCACATAACTGTATTGCAAAGGGAAGCCCCTCACACACATACAGTACGCACTCATACACACACATACAGTACGCATGCAGAGTATGTGAGAACATTCACAATCACAACTCTCCCTGTTTATGCACATTTCAAATTTGATGTAACCTGAGTCATATCTCCTTACTGTTTTTCACCGTTTGCTGCCAGTTGATGCAGTTGATCAGGGTTGCTGCTGTGTTCACTGTCTTCCACTGCAGTTTCTACAACGCTGCTAACAATATTTTCCTCCTAACCCACACTTCTCTTCCTAAAAGTTCCCGTTTGAAGCCATGATTGCATTGTTATTAAACCACTCGTAATTTTAGCTACCACTTATGGTCTTCTAGTCCTCACAGTTTAGCTTATAACGGCCTGACGTGCCGGCGCAACCCGACTATGCAGCACGCTGATGGACGTCTGAACAAAAAAACTACAGGCACACTAAACTTATTTTAAAGCCCATTTAATTTATCTCATGTTACAATATTTTCGTTTCATTCATCACAGTATTTTGATAGTATTACACATTTATAAATTAATCTTATTTAATTTCTTGACTTAACCGAACATGAGCTAGAGCATTTCACTGAAATTCATCTGAAATTCTAATCATCACCCATCACCCAAGATCAATCCAAACTTACTAGTCGTGGATCTTTTGAAACATGAACAACTTGCAAACAGAATATGTAGACAACAAAACATATTTCTGTTATTCCTCTTGACCTGCCCTCACAGAGTTTTAGCACTGCCATTCTACCACTCCTCATTATGGGAGCCAACATAACCTATTCTGCACACCTCCTCCTTTTTAATGCAGGTTATGTTTGGGATGAAAGTACCACCGACTGACCAATTTGTTGTCTGGATTATGACAAGATCCTCTATAAATTACTAAAAATTATGACAAGATTAAGCTGGATCTTGAATTATCATTCATAGAGGATCCAGCTCAGTGAGCTTTCTGTTTGTTTTCATGCTGGCTGTAAGCAAAGTCAATCCCTTATCTGTGTGACTTTCCTAATAGATACGCTCCTACAATACTGATTGATATCTCAATGTACTTCATTTCTCCATCTTATATTATGTTTTTACTTACATTGTTTTTTATTGGACCTCAAGTGTTTTTGATAGCTTTGGTGTAGCAGCTGAAAAAAATAAGACTGAAAATGTAACAATCATGCATATGTTTCCACCTGTATCAGTTGCTTGGTTAGTTTTTTGTCAGCATGATTAATTGCAGCTGCTGGGATTTTTTAATTATTATTACTCAACATTGTGAGATAGGATATTTACATAACAGGACAGGCAGGCCTCTAAACTGTCTAATGAGGGTAATTGTAAGTGAACAGTAGGTTACTTATATAACAGCTCTTTAGTCCGCCTGACCGGTCAAACTGCTTTACAATTTGAGCCAGAATTCACCCGTTCACATACATTGATAAATTTATCGACCAGGTAACTCCATTCGCAGGACTTAATAATACCTACACAACAACACAATTTAAACACGGGCTTAATTGCAGGCAACAATACATGCAGGATGCAGGTTCATTTAACAACTAATATATAAATCAAACAATAATTTTATGAGAGAAGTAAATGATCTGAGAGGCTTGAGTGTATCACCAGGTTTTTCATTGTACAGCATATATTTAATCACAAAATATAGAAAAATAATTAAAAAACAACTTTTCACACAGATCATCAAAATGGAACTGGATGCGATAAAGATATCCAGAGAAAAGATTCAGTGTGTTAAGATGACTCAAACCACACATAAAGTACATGAAAAGACCATCAACTTTAAATCCCCTTAAACAAGAAGCACTGCAAAGCTGGAACTGGCCCAGCAACTTCATTATTTTCAATATATTTTATTTAATCGGGAAGTTTCATTGAGAAAGCATTTGCAAAGAGACCTGAGTACAAAACGTGCAGTATATTCATCCATACATGCCCCACTAGCAGAGTTCATTCAATCTGTAAGTTTCATGAATGCTGATGCCGTCTTGTTGCGAATGATGTCCATCCAACTTTTTCATACAGCTCACAGTAGTAGAGTGATAACTCTGCTGTAATAAATGGCAGGGCTCGGTGGTAGACAGTGTCTGAAGGTTTAAGAGTGTTGGCAACAGCATAAATCTCACAGTGATAGTACTCTCTGTTGTCATAAAAGGCACAACGCAGGAGTTCTTAACATTAAAAAGAAAAAAAAGCCCCCTGCCTGAGTCCGAGACATGTAGGTGACCAGAATATCCTCCTGGAACACATTTATATTCCGAAAAGGCAGGGAAACTTTTCAAACTTTATACCGACATAGATCTTAGTACAAGAACTGGAGTAATTTTGAGATATGTCGCTTTTATATTTCTAACACTAGGGGGAGCTTTATCCCTAAGTTTTCTGGACATAATTTCTCAAAGGTTGGTCCGATTTACCCAAAACTTGTTGCACATGTTTAACTTTAATAGTTCATATTTTACTCGCTAGGGGGAGCTTTTTACGACAAACCCTGTTTTTTTGGGACATAGCTTCACAACAATTGGTCTGATTTAATCCAAATTTTGTGCAGATAAAACTACTTGAGGATATCTATTTCATATAAATCATAATTATTTCCTATAATTCATGTCTTACTGAATAGGAGGAGCTTTTTTCATCAAAAACACTGTTTTCTGGACATAACCCAAAAACAATTTCACGCATAACTTTCAAATTTTATACCATCACAGACCTTACGGAAAGGAAGAACTTTCTGTAAAGGTCAGTTGTACATTTCTGACACTAGGGGGAGATTTACATCCAGAGGTTTTTTGGGCTATAAATTCTCAGCCATTTAGTCGGATTTAGTCGAAATTTGGTGCATATGAATCAAATTGCCGATATATAACTTATTTATATCATATTGCGATTTTATACTTCATATTTGACTCAGTCCGGGGAGATTTTTTATTAAAAGTTCTGTGGACACAACTTTTAAATTCAAGAGTTCAATCATGGTAATTGTTTGTACAACGAAGGGTATTGAGGAATTTCGGGGATATACACTGGCTGTTAGGGACGTCAGCATAGGTCTAGTTAGTTATGTCCTCTGCAGTGGACAATTGATTTTGACTTTCTTCTCTAAATAGTCGGGGTGGCTTTTGCTCGGAGGGTAGAGCAGTCATCCCTCAACCGGAAGACCAGAGTTCGAGCCCCGGACGCAACATGCCGTGGGTCCATGAGCAAAACCCTGAAATCTCAAACCGGACGCTTCGCAGGGGCCGCCCACTGCCCACTCCCTCCAGGAAGGGTTATATGCAGAGATTAATTTCACAACGTTGTACTGTATGCATGTACTGTGTAACATGTCATAAACAAAGGATTGATTATTATTGTTATTATGTAGGTAGGTGTGAGTGGTTTTTATGTCTCTATGTATCGGCCCTGCGATGAATTGGCGACTCGTCCTGGGTGTATCCCGTCTTTCGCCTGATGTCAGCTGGGATAGGCTCCAGCCCCCCGCGATCCTACACAGTATAAGAAGTTGATAATGAATGAATGAATCAAGGTGAACATTCTCATGTGTAGGTGTGGAATTAGGCAGACGGGGACGACAAGGAGTACAGAGGACTGACGCAGGACTTCGTGCACTGGTGCCAGAGGAACCATCTCCAGATCAACGCGGGTAAGACCAAGGAACTGGTGGTGGACTTCCGCAGGCACATCCTCCCCCACACACCGGTGAACATCCAGGGAATGGACATTGAGATGGTCACATCGCACCAGTACCTTGGTGTTCACCTTAACAATAAACTGGACTGGAATCACAACTCCACGGCACATTATAAAAAGGGTCAGAGCCGACTGTATTTGCTGAGGAGACTGAGGTCTTTTGGAGTGCAGGGGGCGCTCCTGAAGATCTTCTATGACTCTGTGGTGGCGTCGGCCATCTTTTATGGAGTGTTCTGCTGGGGCAGCGGCATCTCAGCTGCTGAGAGCAGGAAACTGGACAAACTAATCAGGAAGGCCATTTCGGTCCTGGGATGTCCTCTGGACTCAGTGCAGGAGTTGGGAGACAGGAGAATGATGGCCAAGCTGTCATCTCTCCGGGACAAAATCTCCCACCCGATGCAGGACACCATCTCTGCACTGGAGAGCTCCTTCAGCGACAGGCTCCTTCACCCCAAGTGCGTGAAGGATCGATATCGCCGATCTTTCCTTCCTGCAGCAGTCAGACTCTTCAACCAGCACCGCTAGTAACACACACACACACACACACACACACACACACACACACACAAACACACACACACACACGCCTCACTTGCACTTTGAACTATGGGACAATATACTATTCAACATGTCCACATTTCTACTGCACATTTAATTTTATTTTATTTAATTGTATATAATGTTATTCTATTCTGTAATATGCTCTTGCTGCTGTAACCCTGCAATTTCCCCGTTGTGGGACTAATAAAGGTTTATCTTATCGTATCTTATCTTATCTTATCTTATCTTAATTTGGTCCACCTTGGAATAAGACTCCCCTTATAAAGGGTCTATAAAGAGTTTGTAGGTAGTTTACATATTATGTTGTAAACCCTTTACAAATCATTAATAAGCTGCTATAAGTCATTAGATATAAAGAATATCAGAGACATGTTATTTGCCAAATAGTGAGCACATATATCTTTTACTGTACTTACTTTGTATTCTCTGTCAGACTGCTTCCTAAGTGTCTACTAATCTTTTCAAACCCAAGTTGATGTTCATGGGATCACATTTCCTTTTTACCATTTATTGAAGAGTAACTATCATTTATAACTGGCAAATTGAGCCTTTTTCTAAATCCTAAACCATATGTGAATTTACTGATGAGTAACTAACATTTATGACAAATGGAGTTTCATTGTAGAGCGCAACATATACGACCATTTATTAATATGTTGGTAACATTTCTTTTCCGTAATAACATACGCAGAAAAATAGACAATAATAAGAAAGGAACAAGGAAATCATATTTATTTGACCGATAAGAGCAGAACAAATAGCAATCAAATGAAAACGTGTAGCTCTTCAGGCTGCCATTCAGTTATGAGGCTTTAACAGACCGAAACTTAAGACTGCCCTTTCAAGGTCACATGGGGAAGACCTAGGTGATGGCGATGCTCTAGATATACTCCTGAATCCCACCGACAATTTTCTACAATCCTATTGAAATAACTCTCCATCAATGGTCACTTGGGGACGCAAGTAATTGACATTTGTATCCTGTTAAAATAAATAGGGAAAAAATATAATAATAATAATAATAATAATAATACATTTAATTTATAACGCACTTTACATTTGGATCAAATCTCAAAGTGCTACAAAGTAAAAGCAGATAAAAGCATCAATAAAAAATATAATAATAATTATATAAAAATATAACCAAAAAGCAGCAATGTTAATTAAAAGTTATAGGTTCTGCTAAAAAGGAGGGTTTTAGGTCCTTTTTTAAATGTCTCAGTCGTCTGTCGAGCCCTCAGATGGTCAGGGAGGGCATTCCCTGACCATCTGACCATCCCTGACCAGAACGTGCGTTCGTCTCCTCCCGACTGGATTACTGTAACGCACTTCTCATCGGGATCCCTGATAAAAGTCTTCAAAGACTTCAGTATGTTTAAAACAGTGCTGCAAGGATCCTGATGAGAGTTCGTAAACACGAACACATCACCCCCGTTCTTCATTCCCTTCATTGGCTTCCCATCTCCACCAGGATTGATTATAAGATCTCTCTCCTCACTCACCAGTGTATCCATGGTAATGTACCCCTCTACCTAAAAGAACTACTCACCCCACTGACCTCAACATGATCCCTCCATTCTACCCACTCATACCTCCTCCTCCTTCCCCGGACTAAGCTCAGCACCATGGGTGATCGGGCCTTCTGTTCTGCTGCCCCTCGTCTGTGGAATGCCCTCCCTGACCATCTCAGGGCTCCA
>VRLP01009548.1:0-12398 GCA_009660295.1 Lophius piscatorius
TGAAATGTTGAATTTCATGGAAAAATGTCAATTTTGATTAGTTTAACTCATAATTTGGTTTAGTTCCTCACATTCTTTGATATGCAAAATATATAAATAAATAAAAATCCTGCTGACTGAATAGGACTTTATTAATAATAATAATAATAATAATAATAATAATAATAATAATAATAATAATAATAATAGTAGTATGTTTAATATTATCTCTTGTTTTACTCCATTTTAATGAAATAATAACAACAATAATAAAAATACTATCAATTATAATGATAGTAATAATATTAATATTAAACTAATTATTAATAATAATAAAAATAGTATTTTTTAAATATTATTTCTCCTTCTCCTCAATAATAAAAATAATAAAAGCGATAATAACAATAGCATTGTTATATAATTATATTATATAATAGCATTATATATAATCATATCAATAATAATGATGATAGTAATAGTAATAATATTTAAATAATAATAATAATAGTAATAATAGTATTTTTAATATTATCACTTGTTCTATTCCATTATAATGAAATGATAACAACAATAATAACAATATCATTAATTATAATGATAGTAATAGGATAAATATTTTTTTTTAAATTAATAATAAGAAAAATCGTATTTTTTAAACATTATTTCTTGTATATCCATCTGACAATGTTACAGTATAATAATATACACCATGATGTTAAAACCCCCTGTTTTAGTCTGACATATGTGACGCAGTCAGTATTTGGAATAATCTTCTGTCAGTTTTCTCTGACTTTGCTTAAAAAAAAAGAAAAAAAGTTGGAGCGACAGACCTTGAAAGAAACATTTCGACACTGAACTCCGGTCAAGAGCTCCATTACCTCTCAGCCGACAATAAGAAAACAGAGGAGGGAGAGGTGCCGACATGATGAAAGGCTTTCTAAGGGGAATGGTAGAAAAATGGCCCATTTACTTCCTTCCACCTTCATGGATTCTAAATGGATTTTTTTTCCTTTTTTTTTTTTTGTGTACCCAGTAATGAGTGCACCTCTCCTCCGCCGACACTAGAGGGCAGAGCGCGAGCAGAGAAGCAGGCGGCTGGGCACAGCAGGGAGGAAACTTGCTAGGAGAGTGATAAGAGGGCCTTTCACACGAGGCAGGGAGGAACTTCTGCAAAATAGGAGCAGGTCAGGAGGACGAAGGCGAGTTTGGAAGTATTTCTGTCCGTGCATGAAGATTCAGGAGACATAAATCAGTGCGAATAAAAAAAACGCTCCAAAAAGGAGTCACACAACAGTCGCCTCCTCGCCAACTT
The DNA here is from genome assembly GCA_009660295.1 of Lophius piscatorius. NCBI lineage: Eukaryota > Metazoa > Chordata > Actinopteri > Lophiiformes > Lophiidae > Lophius > Lophius piscatorius. Next base: position 1,292 of record VRLP01009548.1, read on the forward strand.
CAAAACCTGCGAACAATGGCCGCTACCTGGGCGCGCTACCCCCCCCCTCCCTCCACAAAACTGCTACATTTGAAGAATGGCAGAAAACTTCCAAAAATCCCAGAGCAATTAACCAATCACAGTCCAGCAGGACGGCGTGACAGAGTGCACACATCATCCGTCGACAGGCTCGCATCCGTTATGCTTTCAGAGGGGCGAGATCTAAATTAGAGAGCCAATTAACTCTGCTAATAGCCCTCTCCTATTTAATCTGGAAGACAATGGGGATTGAAGAAGAAGCTTTTACAATATCCTCTTTCTGCCACCATTCTGAGGGTCCGCCTTCGCCTCCTTGTTTTCACTTCAATTAGCCCGGCGCTTCCTGTGATTAAGTACCTATAATTATTTTTCAATTAAGGCTTTGATCGGCTGTGTACTGTATACAGCTCCTCGGCGCGCGGCGAAGAATGAGGATGAAACAGTGAATTTGTTCCCTTCTGTGTCGTGTTGATGAGGGTGCAAGTGAGATTAAGCTGGCATGGCGGCGGGGGGAAGGAGGAACGCCGCAGTCGCACAAGTTGTGGAAAAAACAAATGTTTGCAGCGGTTTTTCCGGCATCGACTTCTTTAGTCGCAGAGTTTCTCGGTTCTCCTCTTCATCAGTGATGCTGAGGAGAGAATCGGCGTTGGGAACGTTTCTTTTTACGTTGGGTGTCATCTAAGTGTCGCCCCGGAGAAACAGAAAACTGTCGCCCCTGAAAGGTGCTGACAAAGGCAACGACCCAGTTGGGAGTCGTACCTCAATTCACAAAAAGTCCATGAAGAGCTAAATGTTACATGTGATTAAAAAAAGAAAACGAGATGGTTTTGAGGTTACAGTTTTCCCACAATGCAATGCGTGGTTGCAGAGTTGCTGCAGCTGCAAATGCAGGAAAATGTAGGAGCTGTCCATGGTGCTGGAACCCAAAGAAAGATCATTTAATTATCTTAATTACATGATCTAAATAACATTTCAACATTTTATACATTGAAATTTAATTTTAAACAAAAAAGCAGACGTGAAAAATAGACAAAATAGTAAAAAAAAAAGATATGGATTAAATATTCATAAGAAGTTTAGAGAAATTTAGAATAGTGTAACTCAACTGGTTGGGAAAATAAGTTATTACAACTCCAATCAGTGAGTTGACCAAACATGGATGGGCCATAACATTAAAACCACCAGTTAATTCCTGATTGACACCTGTCCATCAGATTGCCAGTTGCCCTTTATAAGACCACTTTTGAAGGTTCTAGCTACTGCAGATCAGGAACACCCAACAAGACCTGCAGTTCTGGAGATGCTTCAGGACTTCAGGACAAAATGTTCTATTCCTGGGTTAGGGTTAGGGTTTTATCCCACCCGCTGTCAGGTGCCGAGCTTCTCCATGTCATTCTGACGTCACCTGTCAGTAGTCATAATGTTATGGCTGATCGGTGAATGGCTGAATACATACGAGTAGACTAAGAAGGATCCATGGAGAGCATCCAATCCTGGCAAGGCTGCTATGAACTGGACTGCTTAATCCAGTTTCCACCCCACATTCCAATCACCACTTCATCACCTCTTCATCACCTCTTCCCCATCCAAGCAGCCACCTCTCCCTCAAACTTCATCCGCTCAGAAAAAACTGAATTCTTACTATTACTATCATCAATATGATTTAAATATTATTATTATTATTATCAATAATGATATTTTTAATATTGATTTAACTATAATTATTGACGGGAACAAGAAATAATATAAAAAAAATGTGTTACATTTATTATTATTTTGTTGGATATGTGAGATTATGTGAGATTATGTGAGATTATATGAGATTAAATGAGATTATATGAGATTATATGAGATTATAAACTGTTTCCAAAGCAGAAACTTTAAAACCTTTTTCATCTGGCGGCTGCAGCGACACAGATTTTTCTCCAGCCCTCCTGACAAACCCTGAGAGTTTACATTAAAAAGTCCAATCCGTGACTCACGTAAACCGGGACTCTGGAGCGAAACAGAAATCCAGTGAGGCGCCAGTAATTAACTCCTTTACTGTGATTAAAACACTGGAGTCTCTTAAGGGTGCCGGGCTCCTAATGAGTAGTGACATTTTTTACGGGATCCATAGAACCGCACCGTCAGCGCTCGTCAGGGCCGGGACGAGGAAGAGGAAAGTTTAGAAGGCGAGGGAGAGGAAGAGGAAGAGGAAGAGGCGGGATGAGTTCACGGCCCTGGAAAGGCGGAGAGAGGAGGATGTAATGGAATATCGGGGCTTTGTGAAAAATAGAAGAAAAAAAAAAACGGGAGGCGCAGGTAGGCATGGAGATTGGGTGGAGGAAGAGGAAGAGGAAGAGGAGGAGGAGGAGGGGGGGGGGGATTGTGTCTGAAACATTTTGTATGACCTCCTCTCTCGCCCATCCATCAGGCAGCCCGCCTCATTATTCTAACTAGCCAGTTCTTTTCTTCTGTTGTGGGACGCCATCAGCTGCAATCTGCATGCCAATTATCGGCCAGACCCCCTGATACCCCTGCATGGAAAATGATCTGTCAAGGAAAAGAAAGAGAGGGGGGAAAAAAAGCCAGAAGTAGCCCCAATCGCTCTCTCTCCGCCCCCCCCCCCCTCCTCCATACTCTTTTACACTCCATTCCTCTCCTGTACAGAAGTGACAGGGCTTCCCGGAAAATTAATCTATAGAAAAAGAGAAGAAAAAAAAATTATAAATGTCGCTATTCTCCCACTCCGGCCGCTCAGTTCTCCGGGCTCCGGAGGGCAGGGGAAGTGGAGTTGGCGATAATTGCCAGGGAGGGTGGGGGGCGATAACAAAGGGGACACTTCTTCTCCCTGAATGTTACAATAAGGGCAAGAGGAGCGGTCATGAAGGAACCATCATGGTTTTCATGCTCCCAGGTACGCTTCCCCTTTTTTTCTTCTTCTTCTTCTTCTTCCTTTCATTCCTCGTCATTTCATCACCAAATTACAGGAGAGATGAGCCGCCGTTACCATCGCCCTCCTGATCTCTTAACTGTGCCGGACGGGCGGGAAGCAGGGTCGTCCGGTAATCACCGGAACCGCAAGACCTGTGAGGGGAGATCGTACAGAACGAAGTCGGATCAACCCGAACTCAAAGTGGACGGTTCCGGCCTGCCGAGTCGGTTGAAGGTTTCCAGTTCCTGCACACAGTTGACCAAAAAAAAAGATGGTTTAAGATCTCAGTTGCTTCTCAACCCTTTGATGTTCTGGTCAACAACAACAAAAAAAACAATGTCAAAAATGAATTTCTTAAATTTGTCAATTTAACATCTCAGACACTCGAAAATTTACCGTAAAGTAACAAAATCACCCAAAAATTTCGACTTATTTCATGAACTAAAGTCAATTTTAATTACAATAGCTTTTAGCAAAGAAAACTATCTGACCTTTTTATCTTTCTTTTTTTTTTCTTCTTTTTTTTGATCAAACAGGACTTTCTCGATATCCATGGGTACTGCCTCCTCCTTTGTGGCCCAGGGCTCTGTCCTTGGCCCCTTACTCTTTAGCATAACCATGCTGCGACACTATAATCCACATTATTATTATTATTATCATCATTATATTTGGATTAAAGCAAAGTAGAGAAATTATAGCCCGAAAACCATTGGAGACAAAGTTCCCCTTAGTGGCAGAAATATACGACCGAACTCTCCCAAAATCAATCCAGTTCTTTCTCACACTAAGGTCTATGTCTGTATAAAATTTGAAAATGATCCACGAAACTTTTTTTGAGTTACGGCGTTATAACGAAGGATTGCCGGCGGCAGAGGTTGCGACGGCGATTCCATAACACCCCAGATTTTTTTTTGGGGGTGTATAAATACTTTCTGCGGGTTCCACCGCACGCCGTTGAAGGTCCATCAAACCGATCTCTGCCGGCTGATGTTAAAAACATGGATGCGCTATAAAAAGATTTGAAAAAAGTCCAAAGATTCATTAAATCGTGATTTGCTTAGTCAGCATTTTGCAAACGGCTTCAATAAAATAAAATAAAAAGTGCTAATTTATATGTTTAAATCTCTATTTTGCATTTCCTCCGAGAACAGACAGAAACAGAACCTCCCGACTGAGATGACGTCATAGTTAGGGGTCCATTTACATTTAATTCTGACTATATAACTGCTTCTCATTAAAGCTGCTTACTGCAATGTTTTTTTTTTAATCTGCGGCTGGAGAACGGTGACTTCTGAGCGGATGACCGGGTCAAAGGGCGGGATGAAAATCACAACAACACACAAAAAACAACAAAGTTAGACTTTGCTTTGGAACCCTTTAAGGCCTAAATCCCTCTTGTCCCCTCCTGGAGAGAGCTGAGGCAATGAATGGACAAGAATGACGGCGGCAGAAGAAGAAAGCACAAAGCCAACCTGATCCTGATTTCCTGCATAAAAGACGAGAAGCTCTGAAGCTCAGCGGAGGAGCAGTCACTCAGCAGAAGCGGCGGAGAAATTGGGTTTTTGCTCGGGTCGCCTTTGTGGTGCATGTGTGTGAGCTTTGATTAAAGACAGAAGATTCTTTAAGCCAGTTAGGGCCATTTTGTCCGATTGTTTCACGCCCTCGTCCGTATCCGCCCGCACAAAAGCTACAGAATGCGGCACAAAGCCACGCTCACCCGCTTTGCTCTGCGCTATCGCGCCGAGCAGGCCCGGTGTCGAGGCAGAACCGGCCAGAACCGGAGGAATTACGCTGCTGTCTGGAGCTGCGAGCGGCAGAATCAGCACCAACGCAAGGGGCAGAAGAAGTCCTGACGCACGAAGGCCACGGCAGGAATCATGAAAGCAGCACAAACATCATGTGTTTCTAGGCACCGGACACAAAAATCCATATTTGATTCTAGAATTCTCACAAATGACGATAAAATTCTTGAATTCCTCGCCGAGGAAACAAACGGGGATTTTAAGGAATCGTCGTCGCCACTCCATTTCCGTCGTTTTAACGCCACAACTTATAAAACCGCTTCAAGGATCATGTTCAAATTTAATACCAACATAGACCTGAGTGCGAGGAAGAACTGGAGTGATTTTGGGGAATGTGGAGTGCATATTTCCGCCACTAGGGGGAATTTTATCCCCAACGGTTTTAAGGACATAATTTTGCAACTGTTGGTCCAATTTAGTCACTAGGTGGAGCTCTTTTTATGAAAAACTGTATATCGGAGATAATTCTCTTAACCTTTGGTCCAAATGAGTCTCAATGTACCTGATAGGAACCGCCTCGAGGAGTTCTAACTTTTTTTTGGGTCATACTGTACTGTAATTGTTCATATGTCACTCATAATGGAGGCTTTTTTTAATTAAAAAGTTAAGTAAGAGATGGAAAGAGAGAGAGAGAGAGAGAGAGAGTCATAGATATATATATATATATAGAGAAAGAGAGAGAGTGAGAGAGAGCGAGAGGGAGAGAGATAGATAGATAGATAGAGAGATAGAGAGAGCGAGAGAGAGACATAGATATACATATATATATATAGAGAGAGCCCTGACGAGAGAGAGAGAGCGAGAGAGAGAGAGAGAGAGAGAGAAGAAAATAAATGAAGAAGAAAAAAAGAAGAACTAGAAGAAGAACAAAGATGAAGAAGAAGAACTAGAAGAAGAAGATTTTGTCCTAGAAATGAAACAAATATACTTGGTAAGATTGTTTTTCCAGGTTTGCACTCAGAGGTCCGGTAACCGTTTCAGTACCAGAAACCCAGATCCGTTACCTGCAGTGAACTCCTTCATTTCATTTACAATCATCGGCCTACATTCAGAAGTGTCGGGGTCTGTGGCGGGAATGCCGTGAACAAAACTCAATATTCAATATTCCCAGAGAGGAGAACATCGGCCGGGAGAGCAGACGCGGTAAAAGAGCCGAACCCGGGCCAGCCAGCCACCGTACCCCCGGGTCATAATTAAGAATCCTGTCGCCGGGTTGTCAGCAGTCAATTACACCTCCCGTTCGGTCGGGCGCACCATCTGACTGCGAGCGATGCGAAGACACCGGCGCCGTCATCAGAGATGGAGGAGGAAGGAAAATGAGTGGAATGAAGATTACCGCGGAGTGGGATTCTTGAGCGGGGGGCTTTCACAGCCTCTGTCAGGAGGTGATGGCGAACACGAGTGACCAAACGCCCTCCCAAACACGAAACCATTATTGCCGATTACACAGAACGGGGACTTTGGTGGTGCATTAATTGAAGCTTTGGCTTGCATCACTTTCCAATTACTTTTATGCTAGCCTACGGTTAATGCGCCGACAATGGGATGGCGGGGAGACGGCGACGGCGACGGCGGACGGAGGGACGGGAATGAAAGGAGGGCGGTTCTGGAGCGGGAGTACGGTCAGATGTGGGAGGCAGGAAGACCGTAATGCCGGCGCCTCACTATGGAGCGGAAACGTCAACAAGCGGAAGTGGTCTCCGCCAAACACCAACACTTACAAAACTGATGATGATGATGATGAGGATGATAATGAGGATGATGATGATGATGGTTACTAGTCTACTTTAGCGATCCGTTGTCCAGATTGTGGAAAAGGAGGACCCCAAAAACAGACCACTGAGGCCGATTAAAACATTTCTAGATTTAAACGCATGACGACTTTGAAGTAAGATTTTAGTTTTTTTTAAACCTTTTAAGGAGAAATTTCTCTCTAAGTTGGCTGGAAATACTGATTTTAAACATTTGAGATGCTCAACTGCCAAAAAATATCTTCAAAAGATGTTTAGTTTTTACGTTTTGACTTAAAGTGCAATCAGATATTCTGATAAGAAATTAGGAAAAATACTCAAAGAAGATTTGGAGTTTTTGCAGTGAGAGTTTTGGGGGCTTGACTTAAAGCAAAGGTTCCACAGGTGGAATCAAAGCTGTCCAGTTCTACACACCACCAGCTTCTTAGTGATGACAGGTGGAGTTGAGGTGAAGAAGCGAATGCAAGAAGGGTGGAGTGGGTGGAGACGAGTGTCAGGAGTTATCTGTGACAGAAGAGGAGAAGCAGGAGTGAAGGGAAAGGTTTCCAAGATGGAGGTGAGGGCAGTTCTGCTGGATGGTTTAGAGACGGCGGTTCTGACCAGAAGACAGGAGCTGAAGATGTTCTGGGAATGGAGGCTATATACTTAAATACATAATATATATATATATATATATATATATATATTATGTATTTATGTATTCGTGTTTTGTTTATATATATGTTTTTTCAAGCTATATTTATATATAATATCAATATTTGTTTCCACTTTAGTCTAAATATGATGCTTACGATTGGATCTGAGGAAATCTATCGTGTATTAATCATGTTTTGTTCTTGTCATTCATATTTTTCTCACTAGGGGGCGCTTCTTTATGAAAAACATTGTTTTTTCGGACAAAACTTCCTTACTGTCGGACAAACTTAGTCCAGATGGAGGAGGGTTTGAGTCGACTCAAGGTAATGTGATGGCATAAATCATGTATTTACTACTGGAGGGGGGGGGCTTCTTCTTCTTCTTCTCCTTCTTTGTCTTCACTTTCTTCTTTTTTTCTTTTTAACAGTTTGTTTTTATGGACATAACTTCACATTTAATCTGAGAACTTCAATCAGGGGGATTGCTTGTACAATGCAGGGGGATTGGGGGCTTTTACGGGGACAAGTTGAATAAGCTAACGTCTTATTAGCTCGATTCGATTCGAACTCGATTGTTTTTTTCCTTTTCTGCGGCGAGGAGCAAAAAAAATCCGAGCAGATTCTTTTTTTTGGGGGGGGGACGGACTTTTTAAGCAGAAGCAGCGACGTCTGGGGGAAAAACCTCGGCGCCCGTCTGTGCGACGCCCTGAAAAGGCCGCGCTCTCTTCGCCTCCGCGGCAGAACCCCAGCTCAGCACGTCTCGGATTCAACCGTGTCCAGATTTCTATCGCGCCGTGAATTAAACCTTGATTTTCTGTCCACTCAGCAAGAGAGCGCCGCTGGTGATGTTGAAGGTGGGAGGGGTGGGGGGGCGACGACATCGCTTCAAGCTGTGGACAGGCAATCCGCAAAGGTACGCAAAAGGAACATAAACTGCCCCCCCTCCCCCCTCCTCCTCCTTTTGGTGATGGCCTCAAAATTGCAATAAAGGTGCATGACACTGATTTGGATTTATTTATTTCATTTCTCGCCGAGCCTCACATTCAAATCCTTCCTGCCTCCACCGGCTCCTCCGTGGATTCTCTGCTCGCAGGGAAGGAAGAAAGAGAGAAAAAAAAGAAAAAGAAAATTAAAATCCATCAGCTAATGTGTCGCCCGGTAATGAAATAAGAATCTGACACTCTCTTGCATTGAAATGCAAAGGAGGTTTCCCGGCGTTACCCCGGCAATTTATCATAAAAGCCGGTGAATTTTCTATTTAATATACATGAGGTACGGAGAATTATTACGCGCCTGTCATCGGAACAAACTTCTCAAAGTGCGCAGACAAAAAAAAAGGGTCAAGTATATTATTTTCCCTCACGTCGTTGGACGGAGGGTCTGAGTGGGTTTTTTCTGAAGTTGGGGAATTTCTTACTTTCTTTGAACCTGTTTTATACTTTGTCCCATTTTCTGCACAAAGCCAGCCATTTTTTTTTCACCCTCTGTTCCCCTTTTTTTGGGTGGGGTGAGGGAAAAAAAATGGGCGAGAGAGGGAAAAGAGAGGGAAAAATAGTCACCTGCTAGAATGGAAGCGCTTTTCCACAGCAGCTCTGATTCGTCCTTCTCCTCTTCCTCTGGGATCCATCGCGTCTGCAGCAGAATCAGGTCCAGTTCTTGGTGCCAGAACCAGCATGAAGGTTCTCCATCAGCCACGTCTTCTCCAACCTGTTATCTCGCCCGGTTAGTTTAATAATACTGTAAAAAAAAATTTAAAAGAAATAAAATAAAAAACATCAAAATGACAGTAAGTCGTCAGTGAGTTACTGTTAAATGAATCAGAATGAATTGTTAGTGGAAGGTCAGTATTTTACTGTAAAATTAATATCTGTGAACAATATCTGTGGAAGTAGCTGACCAGTGAGTTACTGTAAAATAAACCACAATAATTAACAGGCAGTAAGTCGTCAGTAAGTTACTGTAAAATAAATGGCAGTAATCAACGGACAGTAAGTGGTCAGTGTGTTACTGTAAAATAAACCATAATAAATAGCTTTCAAAAAGTAACCAGTATGTTACTGTAAAATAAATCACTTTAACAGGCAGCAGAAAAACAAACTGTAAAATACAGTACATCACAGCATTTGACTGGCAGCAAGTAGTAGACAAGTTACTGTAAAATAAACCACAATAAATCACTAGCATCAAGTAGTTATTAAGTTACTGTAAAATAAATCGCAGTACTTAACAAGCAGTACGTTGCCAGTAAGCTATTGTAAAATATAGCACAGTAATTGACTGTCAACAGGTCGTTAGAAAGTTACCATAAGAGAAAATTGCAGTAATTAACGCACAGGTAGTAGTTCTTTAGTTACTGTAAAATGAATTACTGTAAACAAATGCCAGCAACTAGTCTGTGAAATATTGTAAAACGTAACAAATTAATTGACTCGAAGAAGGTCGCCATAAAGTTGCTGTAAAAAAACACACTGAAATGAAATGACAGACAGAAGTCAGTAAGTTACTGTAAAATGAGTTACTGTAAATAAGTGAAAGCAAGAAGCCAGTACATAATATAAAAAAAACCCCAAAGAAACAAACACAGTAAAGAACTAGCATCAAAAAGCAATGAAGCTACTGTAAGTTAAATTACAGTAATAAACAAAAAGTGTTTACGGTAGTATTTCAAAGTTGTGACTTTATTATTGAAATTCTGACACAAATACATCGAACGTTAGTATTTTTGAATTAGTACAAAGTAAGTTTGTGTACTTCTTATAGCGGGGGGGTTGTTTGTTTGTTTGTTTGTTTGTTTGTTTGTTTGTTTTGCAGTGTAACAAGGCAACTTACTGAAGAATGTTCAAACAGTTTAGTGAATAACGCTCCGTAGCATCGGGCGAGCTGCGTCACGTGATTAACGACTGCGACAGCCTGAAAGACTTTCCGCATCTCCCCGATGAGTGATTAATGAAAAGAAGCTAATATCACCTCAAACAGGATCCTTCACGTCGCCCACAGCCGGCCAGAACTTCATGCATCACGGCCGTCAGCGCACAATAGTCAAATTAGAATCGTTAATCACTTGCGTTGAAACGGAATATCCGGCAGCGCTCGATAAAAAGCCGGCGTGTCAATCACGCTCCTCAAGTGTATCATTTATTTGTCTTTCGCCGTCATCAGCGAAGACTAAACAAGAAGCTTGAGTTTGGTGATTTATAATCAAAGAGCCCGGCGGAGCCGTGGCGGGTGACCCGACCGGAGCCGGGGGGGATTGTGGGAATGCATTAAAAGTGACACGTTCAAGTGTTTGGCGGCAGAATGAGGACTGTCACATCAACATACGATGCATGTCGTCAGTGATAATGCATAATTTATGTGACACGTTTTCACTCCGGCCGCCATAATGCCATTATCATATTGGAGAATGTTTTCGCTTCTCCCAGGGGGGGCGGTGTGTGTGTGTGTGTGTGTGTGTGTGTGTGTGTGTGTGTGTGTGTGTGTGTGTGTGGGGGGGGTCTCAACAAATCACCGTGTCTCAAGCAAAAACCGGGGCCAAAGATTAATGATAAACATGACAAGGACAAATTAGAATACGGGGAAGTTAGCACGGGCGAGCCACGCCAAATACCCCCCGGCTAAATAAACAGACATCCGTTCTGATCGACTCCCTCTTGTCCAATTTTATAAATCGTCCCGTCGGCCCGTTAGTGGACGACCGCAGCACGTGTTTTCATTCGCTGGTAAAAGGCCGTCATCTGTAATAATCTCGCTGACGTGGAGAGGATGATTAGCATCTCGTCAGCGCCACCGAACCAGAGCCGGACTGAGGAGGGGCGTGGAAACGCCGCCGTCTCACAGCAGCCCGGCTCCGAAACGCAAAAAAAAACACAAAGATGTTTTATAAAGGACATTTACGTTTTTGTAAATTCTTTTTTATTACTTTATGACTGTTTCACTGTGTGAACCTGGACTGTTTCACTGTGTGAACCTGGACTGTTTCACTGT
>VRLP01009549.1:0-12397 GCA_009660295.1 Lophius piscatorius
TGTAATGCCCTACTAGCAGGTAGTCCCAATAAGTCTCTGAAGCCCCTCCAGCTGATCCAGAACGCTGCTGCACGTGTGCTGACCAGAACCAGGTTAAGAGAACTTATCTCTCCTGTATTAGCTTCCCTTCATTGGCTCGCGGTAAAATCTAGAATCAAATTCAAAATCCTTCTGCAACTTACAAAGCCCTCAACGGTCAGGCACCAACGTATCTGAAGGAGCTCATAGTTCCATATTGTCCAATCAGAACTCTGCGCTCCCAGCATGCAGGGTTAATGGTAGTCCCTAGAGTCTCCAGAAATAGAATGGGAGCCAGAGCCTTCAGCTATCAAGCTCCTCTCCTGTGGAACCATCTTCCAATCTTGGTTCGGGGGGGCAGAGACCCTCTCTACATTTAAAAGTAGGCTTAAAACTTTCCTTTATGATAAAGTTTATAATTAAGGCTGGGATAAGCTAGCTCTTAGCTATGCTGCTATAGGTTTAGACTGCTAGGGGATCTCCCAAGATATACTGAGCTCTTCTCTCTTCCTCTCTCACTGTCCCTCTTTATACATGCCTCTCTCTTTTATGCATGTTACTGGATTAATTCATGTTAAATGGTTTGGTGCATGTTAAATGGATTAATGCATGTTACTGGATTATTGCATGTTACTAACTTGACTTCTTCCCTGGAATCTTTGTGCTTTCTCGCCCTGTAAGGTCACATGGTTGGTGATTGCATCTGCTGCTGTGGACCTGCTCGATGTCCAATGATCACAAGACGCTCATGATGATGATTATCGTTGTTATCATTATTATTATTATTGTATAGTATTTCCCCATAAGCTATCGCTATATGTTACATTAATATTAATGTTATTATCAACCTGGGATCCCTGCTGCTGCCGTGGCCCGACCACGGAGCGGTTGGAGAAAGTGGATTATAGCTGATATCTTTGCTGCTTTTCCACCGTCTGTATCTCTCCTCACCCGTGTCTCTCTCTTTCTCACTCTCACTCTCTTTTTTTTCAAACCCGACCGGTCATGGCAGTAGGCCATCCACACTGAGTCTTGGATCTGCTCGAGGTTTCTGCCCGTTAAAGGGCAGCTTTTTCCATTGTCGCCAAGTGCTTGCTCAAGGAGGAATTTGTTGGGTCTTTTAGATAATTATATAAAGAGTTTGTTCTAGACCTGCTCTTTCTGGAAAGCACCTTGAGGCAACTGTTGTTGTGAATTGGCGCTATATAAATAAAGATTGATTGATATCAACACAATGTGGGATTTGTAACAAAGTCATGCCTTATCACACGTGTGATTTAAAACAAATGTATTTACATTCCCTCAGTTTACAGTACGAGACGTTGTATGCATTTGTGTTAATTGTTGTTATCACTTGCTATCGGTTTGTGAACTAATATTTATTTATTCAGTTTAATTCACTTTATGATGTGCCAGAGTCAGATTTGATCAAATCTTAATGCTGTTATTCAACTGAAAAAAAATATTATTGTTACTACTGCTGTATTTGTGGTTCTCTGCAATGATTCACCTTTACTGCTTTTATGCACTTTGTGATGTTCCTTGTCCAGATGTTACCGAAATCTTTATTTTGACTATGACTTTTTATTGATACTGGTTCTGTTGGATGGCAGCAATAAATAAATGTTGCTTGGTTTTCATTACATTTATTAGTGTTTGTTTAAAATTTGTGATTGGCAACCGCTGAAAAGGTCTGGCTCAGCTAAGTATCTCAGTTTTAAAATCTGGCCCAATTAAATTTGTAATTCAATAGCCCTGCTGTAGTCTGTACCACTTAATATCTTCTCCATTGAACAGGAAAACAATCATTATCCTACTGTAGCATAGTTATAGCAATAATTTCCAATTCCATAGAAAATAGTGGACATAGCTATTTTGTATTTTCCACACACTACCAGGTTGGTTTGTTAAATTAGGTTTCAGGTGATGGTTGAACAACAGGTCCGCTGCAGAGTTTCCTTCGGCTTCACTCAGCCCAGACACAGTTCACCATATTTCGAGTCAGCCGTACATTCTCATGCCTCAACCCCCAGAAGGAGTGGGTTCAAAACAGACCCCTGGTTATCAGGAAATATGGACCAGATCAAATTGAAATGTCCGACAGACGAGGAAGGGGTGAGAGCAACCTGAATCCGACCTGACTCTTGTATTCTGAGTGTATTTAAGGATGGTTGGTAAGGTTGAAAGTCTTCAAGTGACAATGAATTCAGCCCTGAGCAGTCACGACACAGGGTTTTATGGTGAGCATGCTTAAAATACTTGAATAGGTGACACGTGAGGATGTGTCATCTACAAATTTACTTGTTACCTTGGGCTCTGTCTGAAATGACTTCACCACCACATGCATTTAAATGTTGTTCTAACACATTTAGATAAGAGCAGCACTTAGAGACAACAGGGTTTTTTTGATAGAACAGCCAGTGTAAGTGGAGTTCAGTCTTTCAGGAGTAATTTTATCGTCATTTTTTGCCCTTTGCAGATTCCAGTTCTCAGCTCGTGTAGCTGCACAACACTTTCAACAGTTTCTTTGACTTGAGTTCCCCACTCCTGAACTGCTCTGAGGTGAGAAATGGGTAATGGGGCGGCATAAGATAAAAATAGTTAATGAATTCATGAGACTGTTTTTGTTGTCCTTTTATTGTAAATAAATTCGACAAAGTGAAAACAGTTTATGGAATGCCCTTGTACTGCATTGTCTGTTTCTTTAAGCTGTACAATTTACCAATTAAAACATTTGTAAGCTCCACGCCAAAGTTTATCAACTATATTTGTCCAAGCAGACACTGTAAGGGGTCAAAGCTTGAAAATAAAATTGAAGAAATTACGTATTTACGCCCAATAATCCTAGGTTTATAATTTCACTTTCTTTCTAAATAAATCTAAAAAACCATAAAGATTTACTTGCTAAAGTATGTAGACTGACCTCAACATCTAGTCCTTAATACAAAAGCCACAGCTTGAGTATTTGACACTTACTACATTTGTAGGCCAACACCCTGGAGATGCTGGTCCTCCTCTAGAGGCTCTATGGGATTGGTCAGCGTGGGCGCTATGGCGGACAATGGAGTAAAGACATTTTGGCTCATGGCCAACTTTCAGCAACTAATCATTGATCATTCTCAAGATGGACTGGGCCTCTTCTACGACAGAGTAATGTTAGATTCTGGATTAATTAATATGTTGCAGATCTGTTGGAAAGAAGGTTAGATGTGGCCTGGAGGCTGCCAGCTGATGTAAATGTTTATGCTTCATGCCGACGATGGTGTCACCAAAGCAAGTTTAGTCTTCCCCGCTCAGTATTTAAAAAAATACGTCTCCTTAAAAATATTGGTAATGTAGACGCATAGATATGAGGAATAGAGTTGGCTTGGGTTCTACTGTCATTCTAATTAATTCTAGTTAGGCAGCAGGCCAGCAACACACTTGGAGCTTCTCTGTACTTCATGTAGGAACAGACACTGAAGGTGTGCTTTGCTCTTTTCAACTATTCTACACACCATAGCTTCTTATCCCCATGCTGCATTTGTACTACCTAAATAGTGGCCATAGCGAGGGCAGATCTGGTCTTATTCCCAGGGAGTCAATTTCTGTTTGGAAAATCTCTCACCCACACCGAAGCTACTACAGGACTCAAACTGTTCCAACACACACACAACACTCTCAAAAGCTCCATTTAAACTTACACCTTTATTCTGCTTTCCTGTTCCGTAGGTTAGATCCATATATTAGGAAGGCAGAATGGGGGGTCATGGTTCTCCACACCTCCTCTGAGCCAAACGTAGAGCTTAACTCTTGTTGCTTTCTTCTAGCGGATCCTGTCTCCTGAAAAAAGGAGGCGAGGGTATTTTACAAAAATACTGTCATAAAGCTGAATGCATATTTATATAAAATATATATTTATATATTTGTAAAAAAATAATAAAATAAAACTAGAGTAGAGCTCCACGTTGTTATTTTTGTGTTAACATTGCTTGTTTATCCTTTCCTCTCATTAGTCGTAAAAATAAATAACAATATATAACATTAGCTTACAAATAACTAATTATTCTTTTTCTCCTCTTTCTCTCTGTCTATCTATCATACAGATACATAATTAGCAATAACTTTTAATTGTGAAGAAATAAACAAATAAAAAATTATGTAAATGATTTGAAAATATTTCATGAATTATAGTAGACTTTACTGTTTGTGTATTATTTTTGTTCAATAAATAATACACAACTCTTGTCCTGTGAGTAAATCTCTGCCTCTAAGGATTGATAATACAAATTTCAGGCTATGAAAAAACGACATCCTGATTAAGAATCTCCCATTTGAACAGGAAGTTTAGGTTGAAGCCACAACTCTTTGGGTTTTGGACTCTGGTCTTCCAATTCCTTTGCCACCATTACTCAAAAACTTAATACATCTTCAAGTACGCAAACTTGCCCCTGGTAATTCAATCTTGCAAATATTGATTATTTCTAATTATTTCTATTTTATCGTTGCTTTACAGTCCGCATTTGGCCCATGAGCCACCAATAAGCAACCCCTGTTTGTATCAAGGTAGTGGACCTCTATAACTCTTCTAACCATACATCAACATTTTCAATAGATTCCACGTTTGAGCTGATAGCGTCATTAAACCCACTTGTTAAATCAAAAACAAAATTCTTTGATTCAAAACACACAGGTTCTGCTACACTCTTATATAAGCACCGTTATGTTTCACTTGTGTCTCTTCGGGATGTCACTTGTATTCACCTCTTCAGCAGTCATGAAGAATCTGTTTTGTCGCTCAGGAGGTCTTCCCAGAGGGAAGCAGATATACACTCATCAGGTTCTCCAACAGAGTAGAGCAAAACAAAGGGAAGCAGTCTAAGGAGAAGCTTGGAGGAAAAAAGAATGTGATCGCTACAATAACAAGAAACGAGGATCCTAGAAAGACAGATGGTCTTTAAAGTAGTCTAGTTCATCTTGACATGGCCAGCATGAAGGACTCTTGGATCCTTTGAGTCTACTTTTTTTTTAAACGACCAAACAAACAAAAAATATTAAAAATGCTACCATCATAGACACGCAAGTAAAGTAGCCAACAACAATTCAGCTGACTGACGCTGACATCACCAGTAATCCTTTAAGGATTAAATCCATGGATAGCTAGCTGCAAACTCAAACTAGGGATAGGTAGCTAAAAACACATAGGAACCCAAAATTATGCTTTTGTTGCGTAGGATGTATGTCAGTATTAACACAACCTAATAGCTAATGTAAAACACTAAAGGTTAAACATTAGGAAGCGAAATGAGGCGGAGCCAAAAGACCAGTTTTACAGCAGGGTGTGGAGGAGGAGAATGTTTCACACCAACGTAAAGTTGAAAATATGAAGATTATGATGGCGCTGCATTCATTTGTGACACAACAAGCCAAAGGTGTACATGACAATGTACAACTTTGACAATGTAGAGCGTTAGACACAGGCTGAGCGAGACAGGCAGTGAGTGCTAGTTTACCCTTCAGAGGTGCGTAGATAGCCTCAACATGACCAGGAAACGGTAAGGAAATAATTGACCTTAACTTTTGTGATCTGGGTAGACTAATGTGCCTCTTTTGGACAAATCAGGAACATATGCAGTCTTTTTTGAATGTTCTGTGTGTTAAGTTTGCCTGAAAGGTTCAGTGTGTAGGATTAAGAGGCATCGTGGGGTTGCAGATTGGGTGTGGATCCAGAAGATTGTCATTGTCTATGAGTTAGTTATTGTGTAAACCACTGGGTCTAAGCAGATGTTGTTTGTTCAGAATTGTGCTAGTATTCTATATCCAACAGTATCGGACTTTTCTCATCTTTCTGCCAGCCTCCTCAACCTAAGAATTGGAAGGCCGCTCTCAAGAACCTTGACTCGATTTGTCAGCTCAGGCTACTGTACATATATGGCAGTACAACCTGGCGTCCTCCCCATCAGAGAGGAAAGCTCACTCTGTAAATAGAAAAAGATCGATCTAAGCTAACATAGACAAAGATTTTTAAGGTTTTGGGTGATTATATTATGATAAAAAAAAAAAAAAAACGAAAATGGTATTAGTGCTTAATCGGGACATGTGTGCTAATATTTTCAGCCATTCAATAATCCTTCCAATTGTTTTTCTCCACCAACTCTTGTGTTTGTTCTGAAATTTAAACTATTTTTTGGGACTTTGTGATCTGTTTTAGGGCGGCACCGTGGCACAGTGACTAGCGCTGCTGCCTCACGGCAAGATGGTAGTGCTGGCCTTTCTGTGCGGAGTTTGCTTGTTCTCCCCGTGTCTGCGTGGGTTCTCTCCAGGAACTCCGGCTTCCTCCCACAGTCCAAAAACATGTAATATCGGTGAATTGGTGACACAAAATTGCCCGTAGGAGTGAGTATAAGTGTGAGCGGTTGTATGTCTCTATGTGTCGGCTCTGTGATGAACTGGCAACTCATCCTGGGTGTACCTGCCCCCTGATGTCATCTGGGAAAATTTGCAGCCCCCCCTCCGACCCTGAAAAGGATAGGCGGCTGATGATGAATGAATTATATGTTTTATTACCAACCAGTCGTGAATCCAGCTATTTGCTGGTTCCTTGGATTAGCACCTGCTAAAAACATTTATAATGGTCTCAGTGCCCAATCTGAAACTGTGTATTCATACTAATACAAGTACTCCGATAGTACTGCACAAATAACTATTTTAAGGCAATGACACCACATTACGACAACATAAGAACTGTCCAGAGACATTCTATTGTAAGCAACTACCCAGTATGTCATTCTTGATGATCAGCTGTTATGGATTGAAGAAAACACATGCTTTTAAAGTTCTCTCTCTAGAACTAGAATTTCAGATTTGAAGACGCTTCAATACCAAAACTGCACACTATTTCAAAAAGTAACCCCTGATGAGAATAAACCCCTGTCTTCAAAATAAATTGTGTTATTATTGTTATTATTATTATTAAGCACTCTTATTGGTATAAACGTCTACCAGATGTGGATAAAGTACTCAGAATATTTATCTGACTAAAAGTAGTACTACCAAACTACACGTAAAAGCCTTAAGTTAATTAAAAGTATATATATATTATCAGCAAAATATACTTTAGGTATCGAGAGTAAACATACTAATGGTCCCCTTCAGTGTTTTGCTATTATGGTTTTACATTACTATCACTGCTGTGTTTGGATGCAGGAATATGTAACAGCTGTTAAGGTAATCTAACTAAATAATGCAGATCCTTAGGGCGGTTTAGATTTTCACTAGATAAGAAAGGTATACAAAATTGTTATCAGAAAAATAACTATTAACTAAAGCTTAGATGAACAGGAGTAAATTAATAAAGTGGCATAAAAATGGAAACAATTAAGTAAAGTACAAACACCTCAAATTCGTGCTTTTGTACAGTATTTGTGTAAAAGTAGTTACTTACTGTCCATCACTGTTTTAAAAAACATGAACATTTCTCATGAGTATTATATAAATTAGTTTATAGTAGTAGTTACATGGTTTTCACTGGACAGGACAGGTATAATCTCAAAAGTAACTACAGCTGTCAGACAATTTTAGTGAAGCTGAGTTACAAAGGAGCAATAACATGACCCCTTAAAATTTGTGCTTAAGTACAGTACCTGAGTAAATGTACTCTCTACCACTGGCGAATACTCAAAGTACATATACTTGGTCTGACAAATTGGTACGGCTCTAATGTGTGCTCATTCAAGCTGAATGAGTTGAAGTTGCATATAACTGAACAGTCGATGGTTAGAAAAGTCTCTCTGGAGATGGATTTGGTTGGAGTCAGAAATTACTATCTGACTCCTGCAAAAGCAGGATTTGTGATTCATGCCTGCTTGCCAATCAGATTGCCTTTCTCAAAGGAATGACTGGACGGCATCACTTAGAGGCGGATTTGGTGAGAGAGGGCTGGAAGAGATGGAGATGGAGGAGAACAGGAGAGCTCTCTTGGGCTCCTCACCAGACACCTCCATAATGTTTTTACTGCAATGGGTTTATTACCAAATGCTAATGGCCAGAATCATGGCTTGGCATCATATTAGATATGCTCTCCGCTTATCTATTACTCTCTGTCTTCTTTTCTCTAGAGGAGAGGATTTTTGTATTTCAAAGCACCCCTTCTAGCAAACCCGTCAGTGCTTAGCGAAGAACTTTCATTGAAAGTGAGGATCTCTCTGAGTGTTTTCTCATTTAATAATTTAAAACCATTTGCGTTCTTATTTGACTTGCAGATCCCGTCTGCTCAGTGCAGCATGAGTCGTGGTCTCGGCTGTAGATTTACTACCTCTCCCTCCCTCCATCCTCTCATTTTGCCTCAAAGAAGGCACAACCTGTGTCGTATAAAAAGGCCAAAATAAAAAAAACAGCTTAATGAGAAGATAAGTAAATCTTATGTTTAAAGAAAAGCCACCCTGCGACAGAGCTTTAAAGGGAGGCTGGCTTTGCTCTTTCCAAAGGCGAGTAAACAGACAGGCAGCGCAACATGTGTCTTAATAATTTTGTCCATGGAGATTCATGGACTGTGACGGGTGTTTTGCCTGCAGAGGAGTATGAGGTCATCACCAGGATACACGTGATTCATCTCTGTTCGGTGCCGCTGCCCACGCTACACATCACAGCAGACAGGAATACATATAGTCAAAGGTGAGTGAGTGCAGCAGTAGATGCTCATCAGGCTTTTAAGGAAAAAACTTCTTTGGGTATTGTTATCATCAGGCTGCTGACTTCATGCCTCCTGATATGACGCAATGAGATATGAGATAAATATAACATATAATTGTATCACCAAAAAGTCGGGGATATTAGGTAATCGTCATCGCAACCATTTGGGTCCCCCGCTGCAGTCCCGCGACTTTCTTTTTTTTTACGAAACACATTGTTTCCAGGAGATAACTTAGAAACTATTAAATACATCATTTTCAAATGTTATGCCCACATAAACCTAAGAGGGAGGAAGAACTGGGTTGATTTAGGGAATGGTACATTGTATATTTTGCTAGGGGGAGCTTTATCTCCAAAAGTTGTCAGGCCATAAGTTATCAACTGTTGGCCCAATTTAGTCCTAAATTAGGCGAATATGAATTGATAATCTATTTTGTAAAATTTCTAATTTATTCCAGTAGTTCATGTTTTACTCAATATGGGAGTTTTTGTTTTTACGAAAACATTGTTTGCCAGACAAAATTCAAAAACCTTTTCGTAGTCCATTTTCAAATGTTATGCCCCCATTCACTTTAATGAGAGGATGAACTGTATTGAGTTTGGTGATGGTCGGTCGTATATTTCCGACACTACGGGTAACTTTTCGGACCATAATTTTTTTAACTATTTGTCTGATTTAATCCAAATTTGATGCATATGGTTTGACCTTTGGAGATTTATCTAGTGTTTTACTCTATTAGTTCATATTTTACTCACTAGGGGGAACCTTTTTTCCCAAAACACTGTTTTTCAGATATAACTTAGCATATTTAATTGGAGGGGGATCAATAAGGAGTTCTTTTTTTACAACAGCATATAAGGAGCTTTTCCGAGAAATATCATTGCTATCCAGGATGATAGTGTCGGCTTTGTTTTTGGAATGACATAATATTTGAACAATAATTCAACCTGAATTCAACTATCTCCTCTAATGCTAGGTTATACTCAATCACCATTGACAACTAGGCCTGGCCACCTTAAACACGGATATTACCCCTACTATTTTCCCTTTGTTTTCCACTCTATTTTGTTCCAATGCAGTACAATCCTTCATACATGTTTTATAGAATTACAGAAATATGTAATGAGAAAACAAAAGCATGCATGTCTACTATAGTTCGCTGGGTTAAATGAAGGGAAAGGCCTTAGGTGAAGGCTACCTACATTCTATTTCACCAATGCTAGAATAAATAAGAGTGTCAGACCTTATCTGCCATATGAAGCCATTACAGTGGTTGATCTTTACCTGCTCTTATTTTGCAAACATTCTAATCATCTGATATTTCTGCAGAAAATTAAGGTTGTGTTCCATTTGCTTGCATCCATGGAGTAAACACACTGTTTTTCAGATGAAAGACACATTTATTAACTGTTTAGTGCCAGTTGGGGTGTATGCGTATATTGGACCTGAAGCCCTGCAAACAGAAATTAACAAGGACAGTTAGAAAAAGATATTTTTTTCTCGTGGAGATCCTCATCCCCCAAATGAGATGAAATTAATGCAAGTTTGCTGTCTCCTCCTCTGCATTTAAATGATTCACGGTAATAAGCTGCAGCCACAAATGACAGCAATATAGTCTGATAAACAATGAACAGTTCACCTATGGACAGATCAGGGGAGGTATTTGCCTGCATTAGTTCCTGCTGTGGGTCTTCTGCAGATTCACAAACATTAAAAAATATAACAACCATGTGAACGCGTGGATATCTTCATGCTTTTGACAAGATAGGAGGACAAGAAACACGCTTCAACAACTACCTGGGTAAACTCTAAATGTTTGACTGACTGCAAACCAAATTCCTGTGATAACTAATAAAATAAGTGAGTCGAATAAGAACCGGTAATCATAGATAACACAAAAGTGTGGAAGGAAGAGATCTCATATGCAGACCTCCTGCTGCTCCAGCTTGTATGCATGGGGCACACATGGCCCAGCTGTGTCCCATGTCTCTGATTGAAACTCTCATTGCTCTGCAGCTCTGGTGAGACAAAGCACAGCCATAAACTGAGACACAAGTTGAAAAGAAAAAAAAGCAAACAGATCAGTTGGTCACGCCAGGGAGGTTCCTCTGCTTCTTCAGATATAAATGTCTGAATTCTGTCTTAAGCAGAATTAAGACATTTATTGATGCAAGTTCTGCCAGACAATTTATATTTAGTATGATAATTTCCCTTCATTAATGTACAATCTATAACTGCAAAAAAATAAAATAAATGTATATATATTATATGTATTTCTGTTTTTTTGTTTTAATAATTATTTGTTCTCTACATCATTTGACATATTTTGTTTAACAATGGCTTGTCAGGAGTCATAGAGGGCATGCACATAATTTAAAAGCTGCACAAAAAAGTTTGATTGATGAAATAGTATGATTTCTTCACAAACAAACACTGTAGTTATAAAGTAATCCTCAACAAAATCAATATTATTTCCTTCTTTTTGAGTATCAGTTATAAAAAATTGTAGCAACCAGCAGTCGTTAAATTAAATAGCCCTTTTAAAATCTTCATCAGGAACCAATGGTGCAAGTCTTGATGTTTGTGAGAATTTGTGGACTTAAATAATACATTCTTCTCAGTATGCCTGTTTGGGGACAATAATTTGTCTTTTAATTCTCTCCGGGATCTTTTCTCACTGCAGTTTTTCTGCTTACAGTTAATATTATTCATAACTTCAGACTTATCGACACTCAGATTAATTGAATTTCTCCTCAATACAATGCACTCATGCATATATGATGATGTAAGGGGAAACTTAGGGACACTTGCCTCCATGTGATCTCTCAAAATGGGGGGATGTTATAGAGAAAAATACATCCGCTTTCATTCCATTTGAGATGTTTAGACAGAGCATAGTCACGCCTACATCATGCATCAGCTTTGCATGAACCCTTATATCCTTTTCTCTGGAGGGATGTGATGCTGCAAGCATATAGATTTAAGTGGGTGCGGAGGCCACTATGAAAACTAAAGTCTGTAACACATCATTTTAAAACAGAGAGATATATGCTGGTTTGCATGTTACAAAAAAAATTTTTTTTTTCAAAGAATAAGGGTGTAACTGCACGGACACAGGCTGAGAAACTGAATAACGGCCAAAGGCTATGTTTCTTTGCTGTCTCTGCAACTGTGCTGTGTGTGTTGATGTGTGTGTTCATAGTGCATGTTTGCATCACATATAATGGAATGTTCTTTTTACATGTGTGTATATGCGTGCACAAGTTGGCACTGTAATCTTATTTTATTG
Organism: Lophius piscatorius; assembly: GCA_009660295.1. NCBI lineage: Eukaryota > Metazoa > Chordata > Actinopteri > Lophiiformes > Lophiidae > Lophius > Lophius piscatorius. The sequence goes on from VRLP01009549.1 coordinate 11,979, forward strand.
ACACTGCAGTGTTCACTGCTGGATCTTAATGTGGATTGATCTTCACTTGCCCCTCAAGGTGCGGCTAGATATCCCTCTATCTACAGAGCAGTCCCACATCCCCCCATGAATAAGTAAAATAACAAAAATGTGATTTTCTTATACATATCTATTATTTAAAGACAAAGAACCTACATGAAGGGAGAGGACGCTGGCGTTGTCTGTTCGCCACTTTTCCATCAGAGTTGTACAGCCTGCAATACTATTAACCGACAAGTATACCTTTTATTGTTGGTCACCGGCAAACCTTTTGGATATATATCCGTATTTGTATCTATTATTCTGTATTTGTATTTGTAACAATTCTACCGAGTCTGGTGACGGTCCGCCTACCTGTTGCTGCAGGTGTACCATCACCCGGAGACTTCTGTATCTGTTTG
>VRLP01009550.1:0-12396 GCA_009660295.1 Lophius piscatorius
AAAAGGAAAGTTTTAAGTCCTTTTTTAAATGTGTCAGTCGTCTGTGGAGCCCTGAGATGGTCAGGGAGGGCATTCCACAGACGAGGGGCAGCAGAACAGAAGGCCCGATCGATTTAAGACATTTGACTTGATGTCTTTGATGTCTTTGTGACAATTGACTTGATGTCTGTGATGTGTGAGTGACATGTGACTTCATGCCTTTGATTACCTTTGGATGTGATTTAATGTCTTTGATGTATTTAAGACAATTCACTTGATGTCTCTGATGCTGATGTCTTTGTAACATGTGACTTCATGTCTTTGTGACATTTGACCTGATTCCCTTGATGTCTTTGATGTCTTTGTGACATTTGACGTGATTCCTTTGATGTCTTTGCAACATGTGACTTCATGTCTTTGTGACATTTGACTTGATGTCTCTGATGTCTTTGATGTCTTTGTGACATGTGACTTCATGCCTTTGATTACCTTTGCATGTGATTAGATGTCCTTGATGATTTAAGACATTTGACTTGATGTCTTTGATGTTTTGTGACACACAAATTGATGCCTTTGATGTCTTCGGCACATATGACTTAATGCCTGAGCGATTTCCCCCTGCTTCCTTTTTTTACCAGCTCTAAGCTATTTTTGTGAAAATGCTTTGATGAATTGTTAATAAAAAAAGTCGTTAGTAGTTCCGTCCAATCTGCATATTTTGATGTCTAATTTGCATAAATGCTGTAAATGGTAATTGGCGTTCAGAGACATAAGGTTTCTCTGCGGTGAGGTTCCAGAGCGTCTCCATGACAAACTGACGAGTGTTTGACCAGGCGGTCCAGAACCGAACCCAGCACTTTAACGGTTCTGATAGCAGCAGGTCGTTCTCCTGAACAGCAGCTGGTTTATATCTGCGGTAGAAGGTAAATCAGGAGGACCTAACGTCATCAGGGAGACGCAGCGAGTAATAGCAGAGCCGTGGAGCTCCGACGTCTAACAGTAATCCGAACATGATGATTCATCTACTGACGGTTCAAGCGGAGCTGGAGTGGAGATAACCGTCATAGACGGAGGTTTGTTTGTTTGTTTGTCTGTCTGACATGACAACATTCTCCTGAAATAAATCCTGTCAGAGTGACATTTAGAAAAGGCCGGGTTGATCATCATCCGTCGAACATGGAGGACGGAGGAGCAGATCTCAGTCTGACTGACTGTAAGAGGAAAAGTTCACCGATACGTAGCTGGAAATCTGTTTAGATACGCCTCCATCTTTGATGCTTTGCAGAAAAAACGATGTTACGTCACCGATGTTATATCAAAGTCAAAAAGCATGTTAAAATATTAGAGGCCATGTTTTTTGTTGACATCTTCCCCGCCAATAGGAGACGCAACAGGAAGTGTTTGAGGAAGTTCTTGTGTTGGTGCGAATTTCACCTTTGGATCACGTTACCTTGCTGTCACATGGACAAATACCCAAAATGCACCGTTTCGCGTGAATAACAAAAAACTCATAGTGGTTTAAACTTTAACCTTCCGAGTCTTCGGCCTCTGACACCATGGTGGGACCTCAGAGGACATGCTGGTAGACGAAAGAGCAGCAGTACTTCATCAGATCAAAGTATCCAGCAGGAAGTCAGACCTGTAGACTGGAGGGGCAAATTCCCAGGATCCTGCAAGGGTAAGAAGTCGGTCCACTGTTCCACAACCTTGATAGAATCCGCATTGTTATTCCTGAAGTTCACACAACTCGGTCGGAGCCTCCATTCCAGAACACTGGAGTAAACTTCACCAGGAAGCATGGGAAAGATTGGAACACAACCGCCGGTCCCCCTTTTTAAAGAGTGAGTGCAGCGACCCAGCCTGCCACTCAACATTTAAAAGGTGCTTCAAACATGAAAACACAACAAGGTCCAAAGTCTTCAGAAACTCAGGGAGAATCTCCTCCATCCCTGGTGTCTTGTCATTGGGTAGTCTCTTAACGACCTCCGTGACCTCTGCCAGGGAAATGGGTGGGCCTTCCTCCGAGTCCTCGAACTCTGCCTCCACTGTAGAGGCTTTGGCTTCCGGGTTCAGAAGTTCCTCAAAGGGTTTTTTGATCGCATCTTCACAACGGGTCAACAGTTCTTGGGTCTGAATTCAAACAGTATGAGCCAAACCCTGCTTCCATTTCCTGAGTCGTATAATATAATATATCATATAATATCATATAATATCATATGATATAATATGATATAATATAATATAATATGATATAATATAATCTCATATTATCTAATAAAATATGATATAATATAATATTATCTCATATTATCTAATAAAATATGATATAATATGATAGGATATAATATAATATAATATCATATAATATCATATAATATGATATAATATAATATAATATAATATGAAATAATATAATATAATATGATATAATATAATATAATATAATATGAAATAATATAATATAATATGATATAATATAATATAATATGATATGATATAATATAATATGATATGATATGATATAATATAATATGATATAATATGATAGGATATAATATAATATAATATCATATAATATCATATAATATGATATAATATAATATAATAGGATATAATAGGATATAATAGGATAGGATATAATATAATATGATATAATATAATATGAAATAATATAATATAATATGATATAATAGAATATAATATCATATAATATGATATATGATATAGTATAATATGATATAATATAATATGATAGGATATAATATAATAAAATATAATATAATATGATAGGATATAATATGATATAATATGAAATAATATAATATAATATGATATGATATGATATAATATAATGTTATTGTATAGATTGTATTATAATGTATTTTTACTGTATACTGTATAAGTCTCCTGAACAGATTTTAACATTTTAATCCTTGATTATTCCGTATTTCCTGCATTTCCTCTGTTATTCTAAAGATTTTTAATATTTTAAAGAGGACGATAATCCCCTTCCCTGGTACCGAGAGGCTTTTATTCATTTAACTCCTCTTTTCTGGGGTCTAAAACACGACTTTGGGTTGAATTTCCTGTGGAGCGAATCTTAACGATGATGATATCAGGATTCTGACAGATGTCCATCAGCATCGGATTGATAATCCCCTCATCCGGCTGGATTAACAGCTCTGACAGTGATTAACACAAGCAATCAGTCCTCTTTCATTCTGGGAGAGGCTGGGCCCGTGTGTACCGTCGCCATGGCGACCACATGTGAGAGGATAAAGGCCGCTGGGGAGTGTTTGAGTAAAGAGAAGCATTTAAATGCTGAGCGTGCGTCATGTGCTCAGATCCGCCTGACAGACACACAGACGGACGTGTTGGTAGATCAGTTAGCCAGTTTTTCATGTAGGCAATATTCTTGTATGGATTCTATCAGATTTAGTCACATGATGTTGTTGTTTTTTGTACTAGAAGTCATTCTAGTCTTATCTCAGTCAAGGAAAACAGTATTTTAGTTTTAGTTGATGAATATATTACAGTCTGGGTACTCAGACAAACTCATAACGATTCAGAAAACTTCTTCTTACTTCCTCTTCTGGAACGTGTTTCTCTGTGTGAACATTCTCTTTATTTTTACACTATTTATGCAAATTATACATCAAAGTGTGAGGCTTGTGCAGGAATGAGTAACAATTCACTAGATTGCTTTCAAAGTTAAAAAAAACAACCTCATAATGCACAAATGCAATTGTAACATGTCCTTAAGACAGGGAGGCCATCAAGTTTCACCTCAACAAGATATCAAGTTACGCGTCAGACATCAAAGCCATTAAATTAAATGTCAAAAAGACATCAAAGACACAGTGACAAATCAAAGATGTGTCGCAAAGGCATCAAAGACATCAAGTTTCCCATCCACAAGATATCAAGCTACATGTCAGACATCAAAGCCATTTGGTTAAATGACAAAAAGACATCAAAGACACAGTCACATATCAGAGATGTAAGAAATACATCAAAGTCAACAAAGACATCATCACATGTCTATGACATCAAAAGCATCCAGTTACATGTCAGTAACAGACATTATGTCATTTGTTAAAGACATCAAAGTAAAATGACATGTAAGAAAGACATAGGAACCCATGTTGCACATGTCACAAAGATATCAAAGACATTTTCGCAAAACATGAAGTTACATGTAACAAAGACATCAAAGTAATTGTTGCATGTCATGGACATCAAAGCCATGCATCTACATCTGACAAAAAAATTAAGTTACATGTCACAAAGCCTTCAAAGACATCATAGCATGTCAAAGGCATGATGTTTGAAGTAGCAAAGACATCAAAGTCATCGATTTTCACTTGCAAGAAGATGCTAAGTTGTCGGACATTAAAGCCATCAAGTAGCATGTCATTAAGACATGTAAATATTAAAAACTACAAAACCTTTTTAAATAGTTAAGTAGTACTATAGGGGGGGGGGAACTCACTCCGGCGTAGACGTGAGCGTGAGTAGGCGAGGAGAAGCGAGCGTGAGGATCAACAATCCCGTGGTTGAACTTTAGACTGAAGGAAGCGAGCGCCGTGTGTGTCTGAGCAGGAAACCAGCAGCTCTGGTGTTGGCAGAGTAAATATTCACAGAGAGTCGCAGCTTCCAGTCTGACTGAGAGCGTCTGCTGGATTATCGGCACCTCCGAGCGCCTCGTGTTTGCCTCACACAGAGCTGGGAGAGAATCAACACAGACGAAGTACAGACGGGCTCAGAGGTGACTTTCGCGTCGCTCGGATGAACGAGGCTGCTGGAGCGTCGTCCAGCGACGGGTGGCAGCTTCAGAACGCCGTCCTGACCGTAAATGTAATTTAGTTCACTCGGACCCGTCCTGGTCTCAGACTGCTGAGTCAGCACGGACCGGAGGTCCCGGCACGAGTCTCTCTGCGCTGATATTATGACTATTTGTAATGTTTTCTAGTTTATAAAGTAGAAATGCAGCTTTATTCATTTCCTTTCAGCTTCCTTTTTATATCCTCGGGTTCCTGCGGTCGGTCTCTTTTCTTCGGGGTCTCGTCGGTTCAGCATCTCCTGTGATCTGACCGTCTGGGAATATTAGTCCGTCGCAAAGTCTTTAGGACTTTAAATTTCAGATTTCATTTTCAGGGACTTGGTGACCGAAAGGTTTCTGCCCTGAGCAGCAGAAGGTAAAACCGCCCTTTGGAGTCTGGATACTGGTGGCGGTGGCTGATAACTCTGCTGAGACTGATGACTAGGCCTACGTCGACGTCCCTGAAAGCAAAGGGTATTTATATTACCCGGAGAAGCCCCTAATCTCCTGCGTTGCACAAGCAATTCGCCCTGATTGAACTCTTAAAAATTAAATGTGATGTCATGCCTCAATAACTGTGTTTTTTTTTGTCAGGACACCCAACAAAAAAACTGTTCTGGAGATGTTCTGACCCAGTCGTATAGACATCACAGTCCTGGTCCTGGTCTAAGTCCCTCGGATCCTCAGGCTGGAGCCTTTATCCTGACTTCTGACATCATCTTCAGGACAAGTCGTTCCTTGCTGCCTCTCCTATCCCACCCACTGACGGGTAACCACGGCAACCAGATCAATCCACGTCGCTCTGGCTCAACCTGTCCGTGGTTACAATGTTATGGCCGATCAGTTTGTGTTTCAGACCACGTTAATTATGCTGCTATCGATCGCCGGCTGAGCGGCTGCAGGCTCTCGGCGGTTTCTGTCTCCTAATTCCCGAAGCATCTGATAAAGAGGAGAGCCACTCTCCTCTTCCTCCCTCGCTACACATCCGCCGTGATGAGCTACAATTCAATTTGTCTCCTGACTGCAGCCGTCGTTACGGCGGCGGGAGCATCCGTCAGCGGGTGGCGGCTCGCTGCTCTTTATGGGATGTAAAAGCTCGTCAGAAGAACAATCGTCTCCGGGAATACGAGAGTCGAAGCGAAGACTTACGGCGGTGTGATTTTACAGATCTGTAACTTCACCGCTCAGGATCTCCTCACGGTTTCCTGTTTCATTCTGAAGGGGTTATTTATCCCTGCTGTGTCGGTTTCCTTATATTTCCTGTTTGTGCTTTTAATCTCTTAGTTTGTCTACTGAAATAAAACTTTACTAAACCATCGACCAACAAAAACAGTAAGACGGGTTCACAGAGAGAAACAGTCCAGGTTCACACAGTGAAACAGTCCAGGTTCACACAGTGAAACAGTCCAGGTTCACACAGTGAAACAGTCCAGGTTCACACGGTGAAACAGTCCAGGTTCACACAGTGAAACAGTCCAGGTTTATACAGTGAAACAGTCCAGGTTCATATAGTGAAACAGTCCAGGTTCACATAGTGAAACAGTCCAGGTGGGAGAAGCGTACTGACAAATTCAGACAAGGGTAAATGTTTCCCGTTTAAACAAAGAAAAATCCGACTGGGTCATAAATCATAAAATATCTAAATCCACATCTTGGGCCGGTGGAGGATGTTCTGTGTAAAGTTCAATTAGAACGTTCTGATCCGTTTCTGAGTTCCTCTCCAGAAACAACACGATCAAACACAGACATGCTGATGTTCCGTCTGATACACCAGTGGGGTCATAAACGGACTTCTGTTGCTCCTGTGTGCAGAACTGAAACCCCCCGCCGAGACAGAACCCCCTCTGGGTTCTGTCCCCTGATGATGGTGCTGCTCTGATTCCTGTCCACAATCCACAGGCAGCGGGGGATGGATCCAATCTCGGCTGCAGCGGGTCGGCTGCTCGCCGTTCCTACTGGGCTTATCTCCTGCTTAGTCTCTCTGCGGCCCGGCGCCACAGCGGGTCCGAACCCGGCGGAAAGTGGAGGGATAAGAGGATCAGCTCTGAGATCAGATGACGAGCAGCTGTTTAAAAACTTTCAAAAAAATAAAATAATTCAGCAGTTTGTCGGCGCTGTCGGACTTTAATTGGCCGTTATTAACCGCAGAGAGAAGGAAGCTGATGTTTCCTCTGGAGGCCCGGAGAACAAACGTCTCATTTAGTCCAAACTGTTGTCTGTTGGTTGATTAGTCCGCTCCTCCCTTCCTGTCGCCTTCCTTATAATCACCGCAGCCGCTTAAACGTTTTAATTCCTATTTCACTCCTCTCCCCTCATGTCCTCTCCTACTCCTCCTCCTCCTCCGCCGCATCCAATGACTATCAGAACCAGGAAACACCGGACTCAACCTCTGCATGTCCCCGAGCCCAAAGAACGAGATCAAGGAAACGAGCGGCTGAAATGAGCTTCCTTCGTACTCATCCTTAGAGATAAGGTGAGGAGCCTGGACTCAGTGCTTCCGGGTCAGGATCCTGCAGGACGCCTCCCTCTGGAGGTTTTCCAGGCAGTTCCAACTGGGAGGAGAACCAGAACTTGCTGGAGGGACCGTATATCTCACCTGGTTTGGGAACCTGTTTGCTATTCCACTAGCAAGGAGCCAAGTCGGAGCCACGCCGGTTCTTGGCTCTAGACCAGTAAAGAGTCGGTGCTTGTCTGGCACCAGTTTTGAGAGCCAGGAGCTGGTGCTTAGGCTGTCGAAAAGCTGATGCTAAATCAGGCTCTCCCTCCGTACTAGCCCTGGAACCAGCCCGGTGGAAACGGGGTAAAAGAGCAGGAGTTTGCATTCCAGGTGAACACAGACTCCAGGCATGGTTCTTATGATCGGGCCGCAGGTTGGACCCACAGAGACCCCCCCCCACCCCCCCACCCCCCCCCCCCCCCCCCCCCCCCCCCCCCCCCCCCCTCCATGAGTCCTTCAGAGCCGTGTCACAGCAGACAGCTCATTAATTCAGATCGGATCACCACAGATGGAGACGGTCCCCGACACCAGGGAAAATATTCCCACGAAAGTAAGAGGGTTTCTGGGACAACAACAGATGCTAGACGCAGATTCACTCTTTAATAACGAGCGCTGGATGTCGTCCACGCCGTTCATGAGAGCCGATAGAAGAGAAACTCAGTTTGTCCAGTCTAGGCTAGAAGAGGACACGCCCCCTCTGTAGGTGACGGACTCGTTCTAAGCTAACGTGAACGCAACAAGCTGATCATACAGATTTAGAATGAACCTTTTTATAGATTCCTAAATGCGGAGGTAAACTAGTCCCACGCTGTCGTATTCAGTGAAACAGCAAGGGGTGTAAAGCCCCCAATCCCCTGCGTCGTACCAGCAATCCCCCAGACGGAACTCCTCAGATTAAATGTGACTCATTAATAATCTCAAACAGTCCGTATTGACTCGACCTAACTATTCCTGTGAAGTCAGCAGTCTGCACTAGGATCAGATCCCATGATGAAGATAAAAGACTCAATGATGAAGACAAAGACAGGTAACTAGTTCTTCTGAACTCAGGAATAAAACAAGACGGATTTCCTCGTGTCGACTCACAGGAGTTAAATGTAGAAACAACTGGACTGATGGTTGGAAAGTTTTCTTGTGTTTTTACTCAAAAAGCTCCCCCTAGTGAGTAAAATATGAACTATCATAGCAAAATAGTAAAATACAAGACAGATCTCCTGGTGTCGATTCATATGAGACAATTTTGGACAAAATCGGACGTATGGTTGGGAAGTAACGAAAACGGAGAAACAGTTTTTCGCACACAAAAAAAACCCACTTACGCATAAAATATGAACAATCGCTGTAGAATTTGACAAATAAACGTAGGATCTACTTGAGGCGATTCAAATGAGGTCAATTTGGACAAAATCGGACCGATGGGCGAGAAAATACGGCCCGAAAACCTTTGGAGATTAAAAACTCCCCCTACAGGTGACAAAATGCAACTGACCCTTCCCAAAATCAGTCCAGTTCTTCCTCCCACTGAAGTCTACGGGGCTCCGAAACTTGACGATGATGCAGCCTGACGTGACGACAAACACACAAGTACAACAGTCATGATTATTAGATTACAGACTGCACCTTTAAATGGATTCCTAATGATGAAGGTAAGAGATGAGGTTCTTCAATCTGACTAAATGTGCTCTGGTCCTGGTTCCTGTCGCTATAATTACTCCTGTGCATAAATACGCTCCTATCTCCACCTCGCAGACGATTAAACCCCACGACTGAATCCAAACGAGTCGTGTAGAAACAGAAAAAGGAAAAATTCTGGCGTTTTTTTTTGATTCCAGCCGTCTTTTCTCCTGCCAGATCTTCAGTGTTTTCTTGGTTTCCTCCCACGAGCTGGAGCCCACAAACATCTCACAGATTGTCGCGTGGCAGTAATTATCCCGCGGCGCTGTAGATGTGCATTGTTACTTCTCTCCGTCTGTTTGAAGATGTGTTCATTTATTTATTTATTTATCTTGAGGCGTCGATGATCAGAGATGGTCGTCGCTGCGAGGAAAGAAGGAACCTCGTCTCGCCGCCATCGCTCCGGCCGTGGTTCACCTCTGCGCTTCCAAACAAACACCCGGGCGTTTATTTTAATGTTTGCAGTTGTGGCTTCGGTCAATTTTTTTTGCCTCATGCATCTTTGGAATTTTGGACTAAACAAGAACTTTATTTTCTCACCTGTGGAATCTGCATGGATTAAAACACCTGATCAGATACACAGGAGGTCGGACGCACACATGACCCGTTCACGTACACCAAGCATGAGCTAACGCGACTCCAAACATCTCACGATTAAACCAGAAAAACACAAAGATCGCAATTCATAACACCGGTAAGGACAAAATAAGCTGTTGAGGAAAAATCCCGGAAAGTTTCGGCACAACAAACTTAATCAGGAATACAGCAAGTGAAGAAGTTCGCGTTAGCAGAGCGGCTAAAGCTAGCGGGAGCTCAGAGCCGTCCAAGAACCCGTTGAATGTTTGTATCAATACGGTCATTTATGGTTTAACTTAATGACACTTCAAATTTAATCGCCTGAGGAACATAGCAAGTTAAAAGCTAACAGCGGCTAAAGCTAACAGGAGCTCAGAGTTAGCCACGAGCCTTGAACCCCTGAACATACAGAACGTATAATGGACTGAACCAGGTTTACTAAGATCTATTTCCACTTTTAAATGTCTTAAAACTGGTTTAAGTAACGCACCACAAGGAGGACGGAGGTCCTGTGGTGGCCCCTCCCTGTCAGCCTACGGAAACATCTCCCACCCTCTCCCGCCGGACGCAAAGACCACCGCGTGAACCGGACTGGAGTCAAAGATAGGAAAGAAACTCCAGAGGGAGGAGGTTGAGTCGACGCGTCATCGTCTGAGCTTCCTGTCTCAGGAGAGGACAACTGACCTGGCAGGCGTTGTAGAGGAGCTGGTGCTCAAACTTCTTGACGCCCAGGATCTGCTGGAACATCTCGTAGAGCTGGTCCTTGCTGAGGATGAGCTCGGAGGCGGCGCTGGCCGTCATCCTCTGCTGGTGCTTCCTGGGATCCTCCTCGCCGCGGTAGATGGTGTCGAACTTGGCCATCCAGGAGCTCAGCACCGTCTCTTTGCTCAGGCCGTCGATCTCCGGCAGGCTGCGGACGCGCTTCTCGATGTGCTTCTTGAAAACCTCCCGCGAGTCGCTGGCCGAGCAGCCGCCGCTCTGCACCATCCGGGAGACGCGGTCGCTCTTCAGGAAGACCTGGATGCAGTTTGGGACAGAAGGCAGTGAGCGGTTTTACTTCTGATCCACCGAGGAAAGATGAGCAGGTGGAATAAATATCTGAACATCTAAACGTCTGAGAATCCAGAAGAACGCGGCTAAATATGGAAACATCGGTTTCTTGTTGTCGATTTTTGTTATGGATGTTTTGCTTCTTGTTGTTTTTTCCTTGTGTTGTTTTGACGGATAGTTCTTTGTTTTTGGTTTGTGTTTTTCGGTGGGTCCTTTGCTTTTGATCATTATTTCAAGTTTGTTGGTTTTTCTAGCTTATTTGTAAATTTCCTGTTTAGTTTGTTGTTTAAGTCATTTATAATTTGCTTTTTCATGATATTTTCTCGGTCATGTTGTTAGTTGTTGATTTCGACTGTAGTTGGCTTCAATGTGTTTTTATGTATTTACTTTTGGTTTGTTTGTACCTGCCGGAGGGGCGTGGCCTGAACCCGACCGGTCTGACAGTCGTGTGATGGATTATTTATCTTTGGGGAAGGTGTGCTGACGTTAGTTTTATGAGTTGGAACAGAACGTTTACCGGTTATGGATTTACATTTGTTTCATACAGGAGGGGATTGTTGTCTTTGGTGGAGCCTCTTCTCTTTCTAGATCTTTAAAATGCTAATGCTAACAGCTTTAGCTTTAAATTGAATTGGATGACCTGTGCCACCAGCTTCTAATGATAAATACCACGCCGTTCTCATTCGACCAGCTTATAGCCGCCACATTAGCTGATAGGGTGGGGAATATGTCAGCGCCGACAGGAAGCCACAGATCCGCAGACGTCTCTCGAACACTCAGAACCCAAAATAGAAATGAAACCGAACCGTTGTGAGTCTCTAAGCTCCTCGTATCTTCTAAAAACCTCAAGATCCTGAAGGTAATCCCTCTAGACATAATATTTAGAGAATAAAAGACTTTTCAGAGAAGTAGAAACGTTTAGAAGTTCCTAGAACCCAACATTCGAGTGAAGTTCTGAATGAACGGTTCTGGATGTCTACAGAGCAGGTTCTCTACCTGCACTAAAGGAACCAAAGAAGAAACACGGGTGTTTGTTTATTGGTTAAAAACATGAACCCGAACAGCGCCGGCAACCTTCAGTTTAAAAAACAAGTCAACTAATACAGAAGACCAGTCAAGTAACTCATTTGAACCTGTTAACATGCTAACGTTAGCTATCGATACGTTAAAGTAAGCTAGAAAGCAATGTAGCGCTAGTTAATCAAAAACCTAACTTCAGCTCAACAGAAAAATATTGGCTAGTCAAGAAACTAGTATTAGCCAGCAATATTAGCAGGTCAACAAACAAACATTAACTAGGGAAGTAACTTAATGTTAGCAGGTCATAAACAAACATTAACTAGGGAACTAACTTAATGTTAGCAGGTCAACAAACAAACATTAACTAGGGAACTAACTTAATGTTAGCAGGTCATAAACAAACATTAACTAGGGAACTAACTTAATGTTAGCAAGTCAACAAACAACCTTGGCTAGTCAACAAACTAGTATTAGCAAGTCAATAAACAAACACTAACAAGGGAATTAACTTAATGTTAGCAGGTCAACAAACAAACATTAACTAGGGAACTAACTTAATGTTAGCAAGTCAATAAACAAACACTAACAAGGGAACTAACCTAATGTTAGCAGGTCAACAAACAAACATTAACTAGGGAACAAACTTAATGTTAGCAGGTCATAAACAAATATTAACTAGGGAACTAACCTAATGTTAGCAGGTCAATAGACAAACATTAACTAGGGAACTAACCTAATGTTAGCAGGTCAACAAACAAACATTAACTAGGGAACTAAC
>VRLP01009551.1:0-12393 GCA_009660295.1 Lophius piscatorius
TAGGTGGGGATACTGACTCTGCTCTCAAGTCTGTCTGTTAAAAACAGCGATATAATCATGAGAGAGTTAACGTAGCACAGCACAAGACTGGAATAAACATCCAGCTTAAGGCTCGGTGTAGATGTTCCAACCAGCATCTCTGACGGCGCATTCACACACACACATCAATCATTTTCAGAGAATATTTTACTGGTATTGTCAGGATAAATATCAATGAGATTTGATTTTGTAATTGTCATTCGTCCAACACCGGTCCTGTTGGAACACAATGACACGGCAGAAAAGGTTCAAAGAACACTGGACCTTTAACAAAGAGCACATCAAGAGAGAGCTGCTCTGAGCGTGAACCGCTGTGTCCACATGGGACAGAGGCAGAGCGAATGATGGGAGCGGGCCGGTAGCACAGAGGAATGCTGGGAAGGGCCCTGTGCTTGTAGCCTTTGGAATGCCCCGGACCCTCTTACATAAGTCCCTTCACCCGGCAGCTGCTCCGTCAGCCCCACGTTCACAATCAGCAGCCACTCCACTGACACACGGCCACAGACTCTTGCTTCCTCTCTATACTTGTGAACAGATTTGTGACCTGCTGTTATTATGGACTTAAGCAGCATTACAACTCCACAACACTCAGTATGTCAGATTTACCTCTAACCATTATTACTGCTTACAGGGTCTGAGGTTTTTGGAGCTTGCTCAGAAGAAATGAGCCTCAAATATCCTGTTTGAGTAGATCAACATGTGGGGAGCTGAAGGTTCCCTCTGCTGACCATTGACAACAGGACTGAAATGATCAGCTGATACACAAATGAGGCTGTAGCAAAAGTTCAGTTAGTTAACTGAGATGTTAGCTCTTCTAATCGGCTGCTCACATCTGTCCAGTGCTTCATAGTTAGCGTAGCATCGTAGTGCTGTCTATTTTAAATAAGATTATCTCCGAACCTATGCTTCTGTCTTTCTACTGTTATGCACAACACTACCACCGACGTGTCACCACCTAATCTTTGCAGATTCAAAAGACTCATCCGTCAGTCTCAGCAGGGTCATCAGCTGAGACTGATGACCCTGATAGGGGCAGGGGGCGTTGTTGAGATTGTTTATTAGCAATATGCAATGAAAAGGTGGCTTAACTCTGTCAAACCTTCATAAATAGTGTAACATTTTGACCCGCGGGACAGCGGGCAGGCATCTTGCACCCAAGACACATTATGAGCCACTCGTCTGCTCCGATAGAGATTGAGAGAGAGAGAGAGCATGTGCAAGATAGAGAGATATGCATAGCTTATGTCTAAAAGTCAAATTATTTGCATTGCACAAATCACAGCACTAGATAGAGAGAGGAGGAGAGTATCTGCCTCAAAAGTGCTGGATTCATTCATTTTCTGCAACCACTCATATTGGACATCGCAAAGCTTATTTACCAGTCGGTAAACACGTTTCTGTTCACTGCATTCATGTCTGACGAACAGGTAGAGCAACCCGACCAGCTGGTTGTCGTAGAAGTTCGAAATTATCGTTGAATATCAATCTATATTATTATTTTATTATTGGGTCTTTAAATTTGAATATCATTTGGTAGGTTTAATTCATAACAGCCAGATGTTCTAGAATACATTACGTGTAAAATATGATGTAATGTGTAATGTGTATACATGATATACCTTTATGTCTAATTATGTGATAATATACATAAGTATAGCCATGGGGGTGGGGAAAAACATCAACAAATTCAGATTAGTGCACCAAATTGGCTCCAGCAATAATAATCTTGCCTTTGTTCTTTTAGTCCTCTGCCAAGGTGGTTTTCACCTTGGTTGGTTTGTTTGTTAGCAAGATTACAGTAAAACTAATTGACTGATTGCAATTAAATTGTGGCACATATATACGTATGTATGTATGTATGTATATATGTATGTGTATATATATGTATGTATATGTATATGTATATATGTATGTATATGTATATATATATATATGTATGTATATGTATATATGTATGTGTATATATATGTATGTATATGTATGTATATATGCATATATACACATACATATATATACATACATATATATACATACATATATATATATACATATATATGTGTATATATACAGTATCCCCACCTATATCTCTGCCATCATGTGAAAAACCATGTATAATAGTTTGTACACTGACAGGACAAACAGACATGAAGACCCCCTAACAATGAAGGACCGGATGAATGACTGTCCAGGATATTTTAGGTCTCCCTACAGTGTGTTTATCTCTATCGCTCTGTAGTTGCACCAGGCCATCTGTTCCAAAGGCTTTGTCCCTGGGATTATCAAACGGGGTGACTAGGACACAGGGTTGAGAGGGGGCGGTGGGGGGCGGCTGAACTGGAGGGTGAGAGGTCACTCAGCTGATAAATGGATTCACCTTTGCCTACGCAGCCATTGTAGGTGAAGGGGCTTATGTCACTGAAACTCTGGGGTCAGAGAGGATGATACATCGTGTCTTCATGGCAACTGTCAGCTGATGGGATACTTGTTATATATTATTGTATGTTAACCCATGTTATATATACAGTATATAAGAGGAAGGCCGTGGGTTTTACACGCTGCATTTATCTACTGTAACAAAGTAGTAAAGTTTCAACAGCATAATACGACCATAAAGAAAACACAAACTGCCTTTAGGTGTAAGTCGGCTTCAACAGCGTTTCCGTTAGCATAAAATACCTGCCATCATGCTTCAGACGGATTCTGGACCTCATTCAAACAACAACATCGGCAAACATTTACAGCAAGCAATAATCCACAGCTGCTCAAGATACTTAAAAATGAGACTCGGCAAATCTGTTCTTCATCTGAAGCTATAGAGTCCGTCCCCCTTTCTTTCTTTAAAAATTAGTCCAATAACGCGGCCGTGCTCTCTACGGCCGCGTATCACCCCCTGCCTTAGAATACGCCCAGCCTGGCTAGGTAGCCCTGACCTGTCAAAGAACAACTCCTAAAAGGCAGTTTCGAAATCTGATGGGTTAAAAAATATGACAATCAACAAAATAATCCCATTAATTTCAGCCGTGGTCTTCAGTGCGGAGGCTGCATCATTTCATCCAGAGACCCCAGTGGGGAAATCTGATTGGATTAAACAAAGCTCACTTAGTTGAGCTCAGTGGAAGCAGCCAAGGGGAGAAGCAATAAAATGAATTAAACGAATGGTAATAAGCTATTCAATTACATTTAGACTAATTTGAAATATTTATTGAATTAACATGAACAGTCATCACCTCGGTTTACATTTGCTTTGCTCTATGAGTGTTGTGATTTACGAGAAAAGATTCTTCAAAAACTGTGCCTTGCTTTACTAGCAGTGACTAAATTAACAAACGTTTTTTTTTTCGCCTGAAGACCGGAGCACAAACAACGGGATCTCAGGTGAGCCTCCCTAGCGCTCGCTCTCAGTTAGCGTTATAGACGCGCAGAGGTAGTATCTACACGCTCCTGTCCGCTAATGTTTGTGGTGTTGTGGGCGTTCTTTGTGTTTTTTGTGAATCTTGTGACTTTTAAACAAAGTTAATTTGTTGTGAAGGTACTGTCACGATGGCCCCCAAGAAGATGGATGAAAAGGATGGTGCTAAGAAGGAAAAGGAAATTATTACAGTCCAGCCAGAATCTGATGTAAGTGAGGCTTAACGGCCTAGAAGAAAGAAAACCCCCGAGATTCAGATGACCGACATTCTCATTTAAGGGGATACTCCTTCAAACGGTAACCCTTCCTCTCCACCTCCCCATCGTCTCCCTCAAGCCAGCCACGACTCTTCTCAAAGATTAATGCGTTTTATATTAGTTGTCATTGCTTTTGTTAGAAAAATGACTTTTATTCTGTATAAAATAATATTTAAAATGATTTTTACATGAATATTTTTGGGATATGGAACGCACTAATGGGATTTCAATTCATTTAAATGGGGACCTTCTTTTCGGTTTACGTGTTTTTTGGTACGCTAGCAAAGTCTCACAACGGATTAATCTCGTTAACCGAGGTGCCACTATATATATATATCAGAATTGACGTGTTGGAAGCTGGAATACTGGTTGAGGTCTAAACAACTTTAATAACGGCACCTTTAGATAAACTGCCACTTTTGCTTTTTGGGCCAAGCCTTTTTTTTTTTACACTTCTTGTGTGAATTGGACCAAATAAAAAACAAATGCATGCAGATCAGTTCTTACTGAATTGACGAGGATGGTTTGGTCATGTGATTATGTCATACAAATAATCTAGTAATTTAAATGTTTGATTGTCTTATTTTAAAAAATCTCAGAGTTTTGTGTCTGTTTAATGACCCACATGAAACCACGGTGACCAAAGTGTGAGAAAAACATTTAAACATCATAGGAAGTTCCTTATAAAAGTTTATCTTTGTTTTTTTCTCAATCAATAATAAAATAAAGTGCTCATTTTCGACATGCCTTTTCTTTCTAACGGTATGTATAATCCATTTAACAACATGTCTATATTGCATTTAACATATTTTGAAAAAACTGATATACAACCCAATGGGAAACATTTTTATTGAACTTTTGTGATATAAAATGCAAAAGTTACAATTTTGATATATTTAAATGAAACGTAATCCGTGCTTCTAAGGAGAAATAATTTTCCAGCAAAGAAGAATAATATATATAATAATAATAATAATAATACTTTCCTTAAAGGAGAAACTTGATTTATTCAAACTTTTATCCATGTGTTACTTTTTCTTTTGTTTTGTGGAAAACCATAAAGATTTGGAAAGGCATGATTATCTGCTGAGGTTTTCATGTGTAGCAGTGGAATACTGAAAAGTAAATGTTGATACTATAGATATCCAGAGCATGTAAGAGCCAAAAGGATCCATTGTATGTTATTTTGCCATTACCTCTGGGCAATTTTACCCCCACCATCACGAGTTTAAGGAGGTCATGTGATCAGTGTCATTTTCTGTTTGTCCGTTGTATCTTTAAAAAAGCAGATATGGTGTTTTTGTCAGTATGTATGTCATCTCTGTGGGAGGGACTTGTCATGAGTGGGTTCGATGATGTTCAGTTGGCAGGTCGGTTGAGAGAGTAGGAATCATGCAGGTGTGCTCCAAAGCCTCCTGAGCCAGGTTTCACTCAGGTGTGTGGACTCTCGTCTCAGGTTCTGGATCCACCCATCGATTTGTCTGGAACAAGATAAAAACCATGACAACTAACCCCAGAAACTCAAAAAGGGTCTGAAAAATCAAAATTTGCTGAAGGTGAAGACAGAAGATTAGTTCTTCTAAATTAATCCAGAGGATGGTAAAGATTACTAGCCTGTTCCAGTGCCATATAGTTCGTTTCTGTGTGCATTCAACTTTGTAGGGCAAAGATGTTACTCGCTGAATTTGAAAACTGAAATAGAATTATAAAGAATAATAATTTATGAAGTAGGGAGTGAATGGAGACGCTGATGTTCCACTGTTCTGTTTACAGAAAAAAAGAAATGAAACAGCCCTGAGAGGATTCAGTGACCGCTGAGCTGAGGAAGAGTCCTCTGTGTCTCAGCAATTCTATTTTTACTCAATTCAATCAACTCAAGAGCCAGACTTCTTTCAAAACATTTCTTCTCCTAATATGATTTTAAGTATGCTATAATTGATTGTTACCCTGAAATGAAAGTAGGTTGACATGAAGGTTTGCACATATTCTTATGGCGCCACACCCCGGGACTTACAGGCTACCTCGCATTTAGTGAAAAGCATTTGGCTGTCAGACTATAGATATAGATTATGACTTGTTTTCTTTTCCTGCTAGCTTCTCCAGTTTCCAGCATAGAAAAATAACAACTTAACCTTTGAGGGACCATTCATTTAGAGAACTCCACAAACTTCTCCTTTTTCTTGTCTCAGTCGTTCAGCCGGTGTCTGACCAGGTAAGGGCCACCCTCTAACCTGACAGCCAATTTAATCACCCTAAAAGAGATGGCGTGCCATGACAATACTAATAACAACTAAAAAACAATAGTAATGGTGTCCTGTACAAGAAGGGCCAGGGTTGTCTCCACGTGCTGAAGAGACAGGTCCTTTGGAGTGTGCAGGACTCTGTTAAAGACTTTCTGTGACACTGTGGTGGCATCTGTAATCGTCTGCACTGTGGTCTGCTGGCGTGGAGGAAGTACAAAGAGGAACAGGATGAGACTCAACAGGCTGCTCTGGCTCTGTCATGGACTGTGCTCTGGACTGGAGGTGGGTGAGAGGTAGATGTTAACCAAACTGACCTCCATCCTGGACAAACTTCTCACCCCCCTTCAGCAGCAGACTGCTAAACTCACAGTGAAAGACAGAGCGCTGTCTGTCTATCTGTCTATCTGTCCGTCCGTATATCTATCTATTCACTTCTTCTTCACAATCTTGATGAAAGTGAAAGAGTGGATCAGAATCCGCATCTGTACCCCCATGCACCTCAGAACTGAATGAACCCTTCCTTGGTTCACCATCCATCAATCTACAGAATTTCATCAAAATGCATTTAGAGATTTATTATTAATTATTAAAGGAATAAATCGTCAAATTAGGATATACACCAATTAGCCATAACATAATAACCACTAACAGTTGAAGTGAATAACATTCATTATCTTGTTACCATAGCACCCGTCAATGGGTGGGATATATTAGGCTGGAAGTGAACTTTTTGTCCTGAAGCTGATGTATGGAAGCAGGATAAAATGGACAAATGTAGGGATCTGAGTGACTTGGGCCAAATATATGATGGATATGATAGCATCTAACAACTTAGAACAACTGTAACACAAACAGCTGAAAAACATGATGCTGTTTTGTCCACCCAATATTTGGCTGGTGGTTGTAATCTTATGGCTGATTGGTGTAATTAAGAAAAAGGTATATTCAACACCTCTTGCCGAGAGTGAAACAATGGGATAATTTAATCTCACAGGGACCTCACTATCGGAGCGCCCTCTCCTACCGTCTTCTCAGAAACCTCTAATCCGACCACATGGCATCTCTGTTCCCTCAGAGGAGATTAGGAGGTCTGGAATGTGAATCAGCTCTTAGGTGATGATGATGATGATGATGATGATGATACTCAGGGGGGAAAGTAGCCACACCTGTTTTTGTTGTTTAACATAGCTCCATTACAAATAATAATTCAGCTCTCCTCAAGAAACGACAAAAAAACCCCGTGACTTTATTAACATGTCAGTATCGACTGATATGATGCACCATAATGTTCTCGGAGACGGTAAAGGGCCGAGCACTAAAGTCATAGTTTTACCAGAAAAAGTATTTGAATCCTGCCTCCTTACTACTACAAAGAAGCAAACTCTTTCTTGGGAACAGACTTCTCACATGAACTTTTCAAAGTCCTGATACTTAGAATTATGTCATGTTGATGAGACAAAGATTTAATATTTTCTCTATGTGTCAAATATATATTCCAACTTTATTCTTATAAAGTCACTTTTCTTCACTTTTATGTCCTGTTTTAGTTTCCTAATTGTCCTGTGCTGTTTTTAAAAAAAAAAAAGGTAATATCATCGCTTGTCGTTCTTTTACATGTATGTACTATATGTTAGAACAAGTCTTATATGAATGCACTTAATAGTAAATAAAAAATGTAAAAATGAAAGTAATTTGAATTTTGAACGACTGACCATGGGGAAGATTTTCAGTGTGTATCTGTTCATGAATGAAACTTTGAGATTCAGCAGGAGTCCATAGTGTGAGATAAGAGTGATAGATCAGAGCCTGGGATTTCTTCTTCTGTGGTGGTTCCAGAGATCTGGGTGTTAATGTTTCACCTCAATCATCCTTGCGGACTTTGATCACAGGAGTTGAGCAGGTTTAACAAGCAATAATGAATTCGCCCGTGATAAAAAGAGCTTTAACGACGCTAGGAAATAGAGGGGAAGATCTCCCTCTCCCTCTCTCCCACCGTTATGTAATCTGCATACAGTCAAGATCAACGGCAGAGCTTAACAGCCATTATCACTTCAGCACGTGAGGACGGCGACAGCTCGCCAGGTCTCAAGAAGACAAAGGCTCCGGATCCAAGTTTGATTGATTCTGTCTTAATGTGTATTTAATTCTCTTGTTGTTAAGCAGCTTTTTAGTCTGTAGTCTGGCCTCTCATGTCCAAACATGCATGACGGGATGTTTTAAGCTCACGCCGATCGCATGTTTGTACTTGCGTTTGTGCGATTACAAACATGCCAGTAAACCAGAGAAATGATTCAGGCGCTGATGATGAATTCAAAAACAAAAAACATTGAAACACTTTTAGAACACAAGGTAGATGACCCTAGATGTCGATGACTCGTAAAGTTACAGAAAGTGGAAAAAAAACACTGGATCAACCTGGTCAGCTCGTCCGATCCCTCTTGAATTTCATCGATCATTTTGAAATATGGTCCCATATTGACCTTTGCTATAATAGTTCACATTTTAGTGCAAGGAAGAATTAGATGTTTTTTTGTAAAGGTCAGCTGTATATTTCTTGCTGGGAGCTTTGAGGGAGAATTGCGGCTCGTTGGATGTTTTCTTTGGATCTGTTATGGCTTCACTGCTCCTCAAGAGATTCTGGAAGGAGGGCAACCTCAAGCGCATTCTTCCTCGACACTTCTGGGATTTCTTTTGATTTTGGCATAGTATGCCTCTGGTGACACCAAGACAACGTCCTGCTTCTGAAGATGCTCGATTGAAGTGAAGTTGTCCTTGACCTGGCCTTCTATTGATCATGTCTGGGTGAAGAGCTCGGGAGGCGTCCAATACTTTGTACACAGCAGTATCTACATACTTTTGTTATTGAGGCTTTTCAGAAACAAGAACATAGTCTTTGTTTTTCTTTAGTTCCTTTCTTTTTTATTTTCTGTTTACATAAAAAATAAAATAGAAAATACAGCCGGATCTCAAATAAAGATGTCACACCGTTATCTCCGCATTAAAGGGACAAACTGTGATCTGAGTCAACTGTGCAGCAAACAGTGACTCACGCCGCCGATGAGTCATGCTGAGAATGTTTGAATTATCAGAGTCACAACGGCTTTCAGAACAGAAAAATCATTTCGCCACTAATCCGACAATTTCAGATCTAAGAGATTCCAGTTTGCACAGAGGAATTCATCCATTCCATTAGCCGCCATGTGGCCTGCAGACAGTCAGGCCTGAGAGCGCCAAGTCCATTACCTGAATCTGAAACAGGAAAGACGAGAGGGACTTCGAGGTTGCTTAAACTTTCTTTGATAAAGACTTCTTGTTAAGGGTTTGAGATTCTGACACTTCCTTTGCTCTGTGAAGTATTTTACTAATTTTCAGCTTGCCGTTTCAGCTGTTCCGTTCTGATGAGGCATCAGCAGCAAATAACTGTCTGATGCATGAACGAAGTGTCTGCCTCCAACACCGCGATCGACAGCAGACGCTCAAATGTTGAAAAGTTACAGCGCCAACTACTGGTAACGTACATTGTAAGGGGTTTCAGTCCTTTTTGTGGATCCTTATTTTTTCTCAATGTGGTCAGATTTATGTAAAACTCTATTTCAATTCTAATGGGAAAAAAATACACTTTTACCTGTAATGTCAAATTAATTATTTTACCACATCTATATTCTATTACAATGTTTCTGAAATCTCTGGGATATGATGAGGTCCTCATTGCCGCCACGTCAGCATCCGCCACAGATCCTGCGTGACAATGCGGTAACTCAGAAACTGTTTAATGGATCATGCATGAACCCTGCACTCAATCCTTTTCAAGGCCAGACTGGTACCAGTTCTGGGAAACAGCAACTTAATTAGCTTCTCACAAAGGTTTCTGAAAGACATCCAACGAATAGATGGTAAAACCTCCGAACAGTTTCTGGTGTACGGATCTCTGTCCTTTTCGAAACTCTCAAAACCTGTTTTTCTTTACTATGAAAATAACATAAAACTCGGGACAGGGGTAGCTGCCAGAAGGTACTAGGTTCAAATCCAACTCTGCCCACACTTTTCTGTGTGGAGACATTTTGGATTGTTTTTGTCGCTCACATATAAACTGCTTGAAAGATCACCATTTAGTGTGGAGGGGTGGGTCATGTGCCATCCAAGAAATTACTACATTTTGGAGCTAGTTCCAGCATTGTCAAATGTTGTTTATATTGAATAACTATTAGAATAATAATGGTGTTATTCCAAAGTCTAGAGGGTAGGTTTTCATGGTATGACTGGGGTGGAAATGTTTCTTTTACGTACAATGTGACTTACTCTTTTAAAGCAATGTCACTTCCTGTCACTCAAAATCTGAAGTTTGGATTTAAATGATTTATTGCTATTTTCAACCCTGATGCAAAACTCTGCATCCGTTTATGTGCTTCGATTGTCCAATAGTTGTAATCATGAGATTCTTTCAATTCTCTCCCATTCCTTAAGTTGGTAAGGTGAGTTTTTTTTTCTTCCAGAAATGGCAACTTTGACTCATTTGAATCTAATGCAGAGTTCTTTGGTAGGGGTCATAAGTCAGTCTTATTAAATAATTAAATGATTTTAACATTGTAGGTGCTGCAACCTTCAGGGCATTATTAGAAGCTGTGGAGCTTACTTACTTTTACACTTTCTTTATGCCGGCTAGTCCGGCAGCTCAGAGCAGCCAGGGCTATCAGAGTATTCAGCAGCCAGTGCAGAGTGACCTTAGGACACAGGCCACAGAGGCTTTTCTGCTCAAATGGCACGCTGGACAAAGGCCAACAAAAAAATAACATGTCAGCAAAACGGAGTTTTTTTCCCGACACTGAACCCATGTGATCCTCCCAGAACTTCCTTCCCTGTGGTCACAGTGAGGAGATTTCAGGTCTAGCCAGACACGGAGGAGCATGAGTGTTTTTTTCATGACTTTAGGATTACATAAGAAAGCTCGAGCAAAGGGGAAATTCATAGTGACTGTTGACAGAGAGAGATAAGGAAGCAACCCGATATCACGGAATTCGACGAAATCCTTTAAGGTTACAGTTAAAGATAATTTCCAGCAGGGGAAATAAAAGATATTTGTTGTGTATTTAGTTGATTGGTGATTTTCACATAATCCTTAACCCATAACAACCCGTGGTGCCAGAGGTGCCGAAGCCCCTAAAAATGTCGTGGAAGGTTCTTAATGCGGCTTTGTTGTTATTTTTTCACTAATTAATGATATATTTTATATCGGGGGATTTCCATAACCACCGAAGACAAGATAAGATAAGATAAGAAAAAATTAATTGTCTATCACCAGTAATAGAAGGGCCTCAGGTTGGAATTTGAACCCAGAACCATCTGTCTAAATGAAGTGACAGTGCTAATAACCTTAAGGTGACAGTGCTAATAACCTCACCGCTCCAGCAAGCAACTAACCAGAACAATGTTTCTGCACTTTTGCTCACGCATGGGCAGAACTGTCACTGGAAATTAAATCAGATCTATTGTTGTCTTTCTTTTTTTTAATTGAGAGAAAAGGGGAAGACCAAGGTGGAGGTTTCTGGATGTGGTGAGAGAGGACATGCAGAAGACAGGGCTATAAGAAAAAGTAGATCCTCTAGAGAGAAATTCACAAGTTCAGGACATTTTGAGATTCATTTAGAAAGATGTATAGGATACAATAACTTATTAAATGGGATCAGAATCCTTTTTTAAAGTGCTCAATGTAATGTAATCTAATGCAGGTGTTTTAATGTCAGCAAGTATATCACCATCAGAGAACCCCCCCCCCCCCGTTTTTCACCAACTTCTACTTTTACTTCTTCTTGTTTTATGGTGGACGGCGTTCAGATTTTGGTGCATTACAGTCACAGCTTCTTCTTTCGAACAGGAAGTGATACCATCTATGAGGCTGTGGTACCAGAGGGTTGTGTAAGAGATTGTTTTCATAAAACATTACACCGTCCAAACAGCAATTATCTAATGAGCTAATGAGAATAATTGTTCTTAAAAGGGATCAGGTTAACCATCTGTTGCATTACATATTATTTATATAGTTTGTTCATTATTCGTAACTGTTTATGCTGCTCAGGGTCGCTGGGGCTGGAGCTCAGCCCAGCTGACATTGAAAGAGCCGGCAATTCATCACAGGGCTGATACATAGAGACAGGAAACCACTCATGTCACATTCACTCCTGTGGGCTATTTAGCGTCACAAATACTACATGTTTTTGGACTGTGGGAGGAAGAAGTGGTCCTGGAGAGAACCACACAGACACGGGGAGAACATGCAAACTCCAGACCCGGTACCTTCTTGCTGTGAGGGAGCAGCACTACTCCCTACGCCACTGTGCCAGCCTATTTATACAGTTACTGATGGTAATGTGTACTATCTCTTTGAGGACGATGGAAACTCTAATGTTTTTTTCACTGGCCCCCATTCACTTCATTTATTTCTGTAAAT
>VRLP01009552.1:0-12390 GCA_009660295.1 Lophius piscatorius
CTGTTCAGGTTGGTGTAAGTGGGCCTCTCGATGTCGAGGTTCCTGCGGCAGATGTCGTAGATGGCCTCGTTGTCAACCATGAAGGCGCAGTCGGAGTGCTCCAGGGTGGTGTGGGTGGTCAGGATGGAATTGTAAGGCTCCACCACTGCTGTGGAGACCTGAGGCGCCGGGTAGATGGCAAACTCAAGCTTAGACTTTTTACCGTAATCAACAGAGAGTCTCTCCATCAGCAGGGAGGTGAAACCAGAACCGGTGCCTCCACCAAAGGAGTGGAAGACTAGGAATCCTTGGAGGCCAGTGCATTGATCCGCCTACAGAGAGAGACAAAGATGAAACAAAGCACTGTGACCAAATAAAATATGTTATGGTTTAATTGGGGTTTGCAAGTTGGCAGAACATTTCCACAAACTTCAGTGAAATGTTCTGACATATTACTCAGTATTTCAACAAATAATGAACGTTCATAACTACTTTAAACTAAGGGATTTAAAAATTGTGTCTCATATGGAAAAGATATTGGGGGAAGACGTTGTTTTAAGAGACTTGAGCACTGGTAGTGATGATGTTGACCTGATCTGGAGGCATCCCAGCATTTCTCTGTCTCTGACCGTCTCTGGAACAGTCTGGACCAAGGCACAACTAGACGCTGCCAGTTCAGCAAGTGAGTTGGAACATTTGGACGCAACAAGTCTGACGGGTAAGTTGCTGTTTCCATTTAAGCTCTTAAAACTGATCAACAAAACTTTGTAATTAATCCTGAACTCAACTTGTAGCTGAAGTAAGGAATCCGGGCTTGGTGAGATGAGGACCAGTCAGGAGTTTAGCATGTGCATTCTGGGTAAACTGCAGCCTGCATATGAGTGACTGGTCCACTCAGGTAACAGTAATCCAGCCCAGAAGTGATAAAAGCATGAGTGACATCCTTGATGTCTTTTGAAGAACAGTAAGAGTTTGACTTTAGCTAAAACTTTATTGACATGAGGTTAACAGTAGCGTGGCAGAGGAGAGAGAGTCTAAAAAATGTTCCCTGAAGGCACTGGTGGATGGTGAAAGGAATGATTAAAATCTGTTGTATTTTTCGGTGAGGGGGGGGACATTTTGAACAAGTTTTGACCTGAGCCAACAGTTTGAAAGAACATTAATGGATTTGAAAACCATTCAATGGATCCTTTTTAAAATGTATACCCACATAGACCTTAGTGCGAAGACAGATGAGATCGAGTTTGGGAAAGGACTGTTGTATATTTTTGACACTAGGGGAAGCTTTATCTCCAAATGTTTTCCGGACATAACTTCTCAACCATTGCTCTGATTTAGTCCAAATTTGGTACATATGAAACAACTCTAGGTCTGTCTTCTATACATTGAGATTTACTTTAATAGTTCATATTT
This sequence comes from Lophius piscatorius, assembly GCA_009660295.1. Lineage (NCBI taxonomy): Eukaryota > Metazoa > Chordata > Actinopteri > Lophiiformes > Lophiidae > Lophius > Lophius piscatorius. The sequence continues at coordinate 1,393 of VRLP01009552.1, forward strand.
TATTCATAAGGGGGCCAATCTGATTTAGTTCAAATATTACCTTTGCCCCACTATATTTATCAAGTCTTTCCTTATGTAATAGCTGCCACTGTTCTGTCTGAAGGACTGGCCCTGACATTCTGAGCACAAAATGGTCCTGCTGGATCTGAATGGGAAGATTCACATGTTATAAGGGAGAAGATCCCGAGTGAATTCTTTTTCTTCAAATGATGTGGACTTTTCTGGGATTCACCTTTGCCGACAGGGACAACAGCATAGGCCTAGTTCACCATTGTCATCATATAAGTCTCACAGCTACTTCTAGCGAGGCTGAATGAGTAGAATGGAGGCTAAAGTAAATGTCGGGCTGTTTCTAAGTAATGCGTTCATGAGAAGTCTTGGTTAACTGCATGGTGCCCCTCTAAGAAAGCAACGCCAGAGTGAATGTGTGACTCAAAACCTGAAGACTACGCCTGAAGTGGCTCACCAGTTTGCGCATTCTGTCCAAGACAGAGTCGATGATCTCTTTGCCGATGGTGTAGTGTCCGCGGGCGTAGTTGTTGGCTGCATCCTCCTTTCCTGAGATCAGCTGTTCGGGGTGAAAGAGCTGACGGTATGTTCCAGTGCGCACCTCATCTGGACAGACAAAAAAGCAGCAGTTGAGCTAATCTGTTTGGGAAGTGCCATTACTGGATAAATATTTCAATATTAGAGTTTAAGTGGCGAAAACACCTCAATCTATAAGCTTTCACACCACATCGCTGAAAAATCTGGATTAGAAAAGTTTCCCTTTTCTCTTTTAATCTTTTCATCTGTCACATTTAAAAACATGCAAAAAGGTCCGCATCGTAGCATCACTGACCGATTACAGTGGGCTCCAGGTCCACAAAGATGGCCCTGGGGACGTACTTCCCGGCCCCAGTGTCACTGAAGAAGGTGGTGAAGGAGTCGTCGTGGCCTCCCACGGGTCTTTGGGTAGGCATCTTGCCGTCCGGCTGGATGCCATGTTCCAAACAGTAGAGCTCCCAGCAGGTGTTCCCCATCTGGACACCAGCCTGGCCCACGTGGACAGAGATACATTCACGCTGGAGGAGGGGGAGAGGAGATGTTTAGAGAACGTCAGTCCTGCAGAATACTACGACCAAAAAACTGTCAACACTTTCACCACAATCTGATTTTATTACTCTTGATTGCTGTATTTGCAGGGATGCGGAGGAATAATTAGTCAACACCGCCGTTGAGTGGAAGCAGAGAGTTAATAGAGGAAAGACGGTTGATGTTTCAAGAGGAGGTAAACTAGATCTGCTGCAGCTGTCACTAGATCTCATGTGACTGACAGCGAATGAGGCTCGAGAGCTAAAATGGAAATCACGTTTACAATTCTGAGATGAACCAAATATGAGACAAATGATGAAATAAAGGAATCACAGTCCTCTGTTTGCTTCCTTTGAACTGAATGAAAAAGTAGCTGACAGGGGTTTGTTTAACAGTATGATTGACGGAGGCCTTCCAGAGGTCTTCCAGGTCTTCACTTACATCATTTACACAAGTCATTGGCACTTTATTTTATTTCACTGCTATTAGAGATAGATATTAGAGATCTGTTGAGCCAATCTCTGTTTTTTAACTGAACTTTTAATCTACAGTGTTGTTCTTTTAGATATTTATACCGGTGATCTTTGAGAAACGCTCTCATTCCACCTTGCCCGACAATTGTTTGGGCAAAAATGATGATAAAGCAGAATTGAATTGACTTCTGCCAATGGAGGAACATTTCAGGAACCAAGCTGCATTTCATCAAGCCGTTCAAACACGAAATCTTAGCCACACCTTCTGTATGAGTCACTGGATTTTATTATCATGTACATACTCATATTTGTATGAGCCTCTCCCCTCAGTATTTACCCTGAGCTAAAACCTGGCTCATAACTTGGCTAGACAAAACTGTAGCTAAGATTTCCTCAATCTGTCCCTCTAACAATATGCAGAGAGCTTTTTGGGTGTTAAATGGTTTTAAAACAATATGATGAAGAATCTTGGTTTGTTTGTTTTTTGTATGTTTGGCAGCATCATTCAGAGGGGGATAACACAAGATAACTCTTTATTCATTCCAATAAAATGTTAGAGATGTAGATAAAATGTATTTGTACATTAAAAAAATGTAATTTGAGGAATATGTGGTCCAAATAACCCAAATCGTTAGTTTTCTTTCAATGTACCAGAATAAAAATCATTCATGATCAACAAAAATGTTCAAATTTACGGTCGAATTTCGATTTATATTTGCAAATTATTGGGTCTTTTTTATTTTTATTTTAGTTGATGAGGTGGTTGACGTTTTTTTGTTTGTTATGTCTTTGCTTAATATTTATGATGACATATTAATTATTGATAGGATAAAAACACTGTTTTTGTAATATATTTAAAAAAATATCATAAATAATAGATAATTATTATAAATGAACAACACAAAAATAGCTGGATTATATGTTTTTTTATATTTATATATTTTAGAGGTTAAATTTACTATTTCTGATTCTGTAATTTAATCGCTGTTTGTAACCATACTATGTTCATTTGAGGTTGTAGTAACTTAAACAATAACCAAAATCTAAGGAAGGAACTTATTTGAATAGGGGCGGCCCGGCCCATACACAAACCCTAGTTCAGTATTTATAATATTCAAAGTTCTTCATAAAAATTTACCATAGTTTTTATTTTAAAGTCTTTTTTTGAAATCAATGTATCTATTTATGTTTTCTTTTAAAACTGTAAGCACGTAAATCTATAGTTTGTACCAAAATTGGAAGAAACAATTCCTTAAAAATACATGCATTTGATCGTGCTGCATTTTTTGTTTTTGTCTTCAAATTTCTAATGTGCTAATTTCAGTTATAAAAAAAAAATAATAATTTATTTGAATACACGAAGAATTTTTTTTGGATGGATGGATGGATTGAGGTTTTCATTCATATTAGATCATCTTAGAACTATTACTTTCTACGACTCCACACAAAGGTGACAACCTTTGTAATACTATATATCCCTGCCTGCTTCATGTCAGACTTCTATTTTTATCCTCCCCCATATTGACCCCTTTCCTCACATAACAAAATGACCATGCGTAATTGTAGAGGCAGCACAATCACACTAAATCCACATTGATCATCCTGGAATTTATATTCTGGCATATGAAACACTTCATCATGTGGAGCAATCAAAGCAAAGGTGACCCTCCTCCCACTGGCCTGGATCTCATGATAAGCAGAGCTCTACGCAGCAGCTATTTTAGGTTCCTCATGCTAACCTGACACCTCGCAGTACAGACTGTTTCTGTAAATACTGGCTGACGCGCCTCAAATAGTGGTCACAGCTAAGCAGATCAGTTGGATTTCTTTCTGCAATATATAAAAGTCGTTTTGTAATGTTAAAGTTGAAAATGATAAATGGATAGAGTTCCCTCAAACTGCTAAAGTTGACCTTCCCTAAAAGCAGTCAGTGTATCTGTGTGTTACTGTAACAAAGAAATACAGAGGATGGAGAAAGAGAATAATTTGTTAAAAGCTTTTTCAGGGGAGATCCTATAATACTCCATCACCAGAGTGAATTCTGCCTCTATAAGAATGAGGAAGTCAGAATAAATAATCATTTAACTGAATCTTGTTGAGATCCAAACTGTATCGTCTTAGGTGATGTTGGTTTAAGGCCTGATTTAAGAGCAAAAGCAGAAATATGAGATATTCTTCTACATCTAGACCACAAACACAGATCTGAGCACCAACTCTAAATAATACATATATTTTGGCATGAATTCATTTATTTGTTGTGGATATTCCTCCAGAATGGAAGACTGTCCTGGTGAAAGAATGGTTTTAGGGAGTTTTATTTTGTTATGGACTTTTTATTGAAAGTCACACTGGTGACACGTTGCTATATGTGATTTCTCAAGTGTTGAATTGATGGGATCTACTTCACACGACTAATGATCCCTCCTCTACTGTCTGAGGTAAAAAAAATAATGTAGATATCTATGCTCAAGGATTAAAAACATAATTTCTGATGAATACATAGTCAGTCAGTCAGTCAGTCCGTCCGTCCGTCCATCCATCCGTCCGTCCATCCTGCTGTGATTCTAAAGTCGGACTCCTTCATGTGTAACAAACTTAATATGAATTTGCTGAGTCTCCCTTCAGGTCTCTGTTGCAAAAACAAGTGGGCAACCGAGCTGAGCTGGAGAGGAGAGAAAGTTCCGGTAGTGCAACATTAAAACGACCAGTAGGCACAAAATACCTAATGATTGGCTCATGACATCTGCAGGGCATCTGATTGCCTCCAGGGTGAGGCTCTCGTTAGAATTTAGTGCCATCATGATGTGTACTGACGTGTCCAGCTGAAGTTGCACTCTACTGTACATTGAGCATTGATTGCATTAATAGTGTAAAAAAAATAACTTTCACAAGGAAGTGAGCAGTCCTGGAAATTCTCTTACCATCCTCTGTCAATTTTCCCCTTATGTATTAATCACTGATCCGGTTATTGAACCACAATAAGGCCTTGCTACATATGAGTGCCCTTCAAGACAAACAATAGAGAAACTGTTTAAAACCAGAAGGTCCAGCTTATTTGATCAGGGTGGTGCACAGCAGACAATTAATTAATTAATTTTATATGGAGTACTATCAATATTAACAAGCTGTGTTTACCTCTCGATGCAAAAACATAATACAAGGGCTGTGCACATACTCTAGTTAAGTAAGTCTAGTAAGTCTGACCACAGTGTCTGCCCAAAAATGAGTTACTTTCCCAGTCCTACTCCGATTATTTTGACAGGGATGAACTATTTGTCCCATTGGGCCACAAACTAGCTGCCTAGTCTCTTACTGCAGTAGGGAAACTATGTTCGAAGTGTTGCTTAAGTTAAACACACCCTTCCTACATTCATTTAAGACATGGGTAGTCTAATACAACTTTATCGGAATTCGGGAAACAAATATTCTTTCCTCTCCGTCTACATCTGAGCAGGGAGCAATCATGATTACGAAACTTTTAAATTATTTAATGACTGGTCACACAGTACACAATATAATCTAGCACTTCTATCACGACGCATATGAACCTCAAGGTTTGATTATTAAAATGACTACTGGTCGAATAAATGCTAAATTATTAGTATATTGTGCATATACGCCTCTCTTCCGGTGTGCCAGAAATGTGGCCTGATCGTAGCTAACACAAACCAGTTCAGACTCACGGGGCGAAGTCTATTTGCGGCAAAGAGGCAGTACGTTTTTCTCTGGTATCGTTTTCAACCACATTTCCATATTAGAACATTTTTAAAAAATGTCCCGGGCAACGTTCTTGGGTTCTTATTTAGTTTAGGCAATATAAAATATACTCACCATTTTGGCTTCTTAGCAACAAGTCTTCTGGAAATAAAGGTGTAGCAAAAGTTTCTCACCGCAGCCTTCAATGTGGTCTGAGTGAGTGAGTGATGCAAGGCGCGCGAGGAGCAGCTCGCTAAATTCATCTCTAAACAACGCCCATCCGTGACGCACTATGTGCGCGACTCGCTCTTTTGCCGCCTCTTTGGTAAACCCCGGAAGCGTCGTTGGCCGCCTTTCAAAACAATGTGTGTGATTCCATTGCCGCACTGCAGCAGCGGCTCGTTGCTTCGTTTCAAATACGCGCCTAGTCTATTTTTGATGGAAGATGCGTCAGTTGCAACACTGCAGATCGAACCAGGCAGGAAGTCAAATCTAGGAACGACACAGGGCATCCGTTCAGATTTCAATATAAAAAAAAAGAAAGTCAGTGACTCAGTGATCGTTCAGAGGATCAATAAGTCACCATGGACTCAGAGCTCAGTTAACCGGAGTCAAATTCCTTGTATGCATATACATGGCCAATAAAGCTGATTCTGATGGACGAGGAGACTATTATTTGGGAAGTGGAGAAGCACAATAGCATCAATGACACCACAAATCCTTTTTAGAAGAACAGTAGAAAGGAATGAGCATGGAGTTCGGTTGCAGGAGTTTGTGGAGCGAAGATGAGCATATCTACTAATTATTTACTATGAAAATCCGAGACGTGAATTTTGCACAATTTAAATAAGCAGGCGCGGAAGTTTAGCTCCTGAGAGGCGTCGCATCTTCGACGTCACCGGAATGTTGCTGCGACGCTCCTATTGAAATTAAGGAGTCACGTTGTATCATTTGACTCAACAACGCTAATCCATGAAAATACGGTGTTTCTGTCCACTGTTTCTAGCTCGACTTCAACGCACGAGAAGACGAGATTAATATGACTGCGTCATTCGACTCCCTCCGGCGAATATCCGCTGCGTTGCATTGACTTTGTATGTAATCGAGACGAGCACATTCGGAGTGAATGCAGTCCGTCTTATACGTACTTATACATACTTATAAGTTTTTCCACATTAATGTTACAGCAGAACGCGATTAATGCGAACTTGCAAATATACATTAATGACACATTCAACGTTTCCGTCCTCTATTTCCCTCTTTCATCAACGGACATCAATTAACTCCCCCTACTTTCGCCAACGTCTAACTGGGCGTTTCGAGAGTTTTATCGCTGATAGATTTCACAGAGTGGCGCGAAATATCGGTTTCTCACGACTTAGCGCTCATCGTGCCATCAGGCCGCGCGAGACATTCCCGTCGCACTCCGTGACGCAGTACGTCGTCTAAATTTTAGGAGAGAAAAAAGTGTGTCGCAGTGCTTTCCAGAGAGGACAATAGAATTGATGATGGTAACTTAACATTACGAGTATGAACCATAAGGATAACTGAATTGAATTATCGATGAAATAACTCGGATTGTGATCATAGCCTTTTGTCGTCTACATTTTGCATGAAATCCTTTAGACTGAGTGACTGCATTATCTCACCCCCCCTCAGAATAGTCCCTGAGGGTTGGCTCCGACTAAACCAAAAATGCATTGGGGGATAATTTGATGTTACATTCAAATTTGACCAGACAAAATTTTCAGGAAAGTTTTATTTTCACAATGAAGCAAAATTTTGAATACAATTATTTCAGTCCATCCAAATAAAGTTAAAATAAAATACTTTTTGCATAAAAACATGAAATCCTTATACGATGCAATGTAGTAGTATGGTTCCCATTTACCCAGTATTATACAGTGAATCTAAATCTGAATCTTACAAGTGTTTACAAACATATGAATGTGCAGCTATGGTCATATCTGCATTCGACATAAAGTGTGGTTCCTGCAAGCCACCCTTATCAGCCATTTTGTCGTTGTAACCTTTTGAATGCTGGAGGGCGCTGTTGCTTCAGGGGTGAGACACTGACTAAGTCAAACCATGTGATGGACACCTGACGTGACATCATCTAGAAGAATCCAGATCACTGTACTGGATGCTGCAAAGAGTTCAAGTATGTCAGCCTTCAACGAGTCGGCTGTTGTGTAAAATGGGATTCTAAATCTCTATTTTGTAATGTCGAATAAGATATATACGACAAAATTACAAATATTTCTACTTATTTTTCAGCCTGTTTTTTCCCCTCATCACCTAAAATTATGTTCTCATATAACTTTGTCACTTTCTTCCGTATGACCTGTTAGTGAAAGACTGAATTGTGGGGCATTGCTGACCTCTACTCTCAAACAATGGAAGTGGGACAAATCATTCTGTCTCAGGCAACACCTCTGAGGGAACAGCGAGGCGTGTGCTTTCCCAGTAACCTTTAACAATACTCCCACTCATTCAACCGCGTTTTAAAGTGCTCACTTCTTCTGTGGCATAGTGTTGTAGTATTCTTCTTGTATAGTATCAGTAAACCATGCTATCATAAATAATATAGCAGTTCATCCTATCCACACTGTAGAGCTTTGTGTGATTTGTGTGACCAGGATTAGAAAGCAACATCAATTACCTGATTTGTTCCTGATGAGTCTCCCAGCCTCAGGAGACAAACTCACCTTAGTATGAATAGGGAGGAAGTCGATGCTTTGGTATCATTCTTCATCTTCCTCCAGCATATCTTCACCTTTTGGATGAAAATGTATATGGACAAGCCAAGGAGAGAATCCACAGCTGTTTTCTTTCTGTTGTATAAAACCGTAGGTCGTCTGAAATCGTGGTCATGTGTTTGAACTCTGGGGTCTCATTCGAGGCATTTGGGTCTTTATAGTGGTTTGGCTCATTTTGGAGTTTACAAAGGTGAGCTTTGGCTTTTGTATAAGTTTATATCACTCCTGCCAACTCAAACCTGCTTTGACGAGACTTGTGATCAGGTGAACCTCCTAACGTCTGAGATTCTAAATGTTCCCTGGGCTTAGATATATAATGAAAAGAACATGTTCATGCACTGGATCTGACCTTTATTATGCAAATACACAACTTTCTGAGACTGGAAATACTTGTTTACTCTGTTTGTTCGCAGGTGTCACAAGATGATACATTATGTAGATACCCAGTTAAGTGAGGGAACTCCACTTTAAAGAAAAAATACAGTAAAACACAGTCCTGGTACAGTAAAATACCAGAAGGCGTGCCCGCAAAGATTCTGTCCTGAAAAATACAGTCCCCATGTATAAAACATTACTGTAAATTACAATAAAAAACAAATATAATATCAACCTGTGGACAGTTACATAGTTAGCTACATAAAATGACAGTAAATTACAATGAATTCAGACTTTTTGAAACAAAGAAATCGACATTATTTTACAAATATATACAATATATTAGCATCTTATTTCTGTAGATATTATGGTATGTGCTTTCTAAATGGTTATAATTGGTCATTAAAGTTTTCACAACAGCAAAACCTTTAATTTAGACATACTAATACTTTTACTTCATTGACTAGTATTTGTAAGTTATTTTTAAAAGGATTTGTATCGTCGCAGCCAAATTCTGTTTTCAACATTTTTAAATGTAAATAATAAAGTTATTCATCATTTCTTCATTTTCTCCATTCGTCCATTTCTCCCGCAACACTCTCCAGCTCATCCTGGTGAATCCAGAGGCATCGGGGATAGAAAGCAGACGATATATAGAACCTCCAGTGGGTTCTGGGTCTACCCATGTTCTCCTCTTAGTTAGATATGGCTGGAATAGCTCCAAAGAGAAGCGTCCTGGAGACATCCTGATCTGATGCCTGAACCACATCGATCGACAGCAGCTCTAATCCGCCCTCCTAAACTTATCTCTAAGAATGAGCCCAGCCTACAATGGAAGTTCATTTCTGCTACTTCCCTCCTTCCCCTCATTCTTTGAGTAAATTTTATTGAAACTGCGGTTTTTAGAACATTTATATCTCATTAAGATATAACGCTGATGGGATATTATCTCTCCGTAAAAATACATTTTATAAAATAAAAAAAAGTTAAATAAAAGTAAAGCTGAAAAAATGTAATCTTTTATTTTCAGCATGGAGGTGATTAATAATGAATCTACAGTCTCATATTTGCTCAGACACTTTATCATTTGGAATGTGTAACCTGAAAATGAGTGCCTTAAGCAAATGTGTTCATGATTAAACATAAAACATAAAACATTTTTGAATATCATAACCTCACAAAGTCCATCATTACAAATTATCAATAGAAAAAACCTTAGCTTATCGTTCCCACATCTGGCTTCCGCTTTCTGAAACCTGAGGTGCAGGAACGCACCTGTACAAAACAATCACACAATGAACAGGGCGGTGACCTCCTTTTGCATTGTGTGTTTGGTTTTTGAGCGGCTGACCTTATCCTGGTTTTATCAGTAGCTTCTCTGATTACTGCACAGATCAAATCACAGCTCAACTTTAGCTGCAGGTATAAAAAGGCAGAGGAGCAGAGCGCTGCATCTTCTTTCCAATACCTGGTCGTTGGAGAAGAGAGAAACTATGGTAAGATATGGTTAGCTATAAATTCACCAATGCAAGTTTTTTGTTTTCTGTTCCTGAAAATAAAAGTGTAAGATATGATGCGTTAAGACGTGATGGATACAAGAGTAGAAGGTTATTTCTGAAGTTTAAATATCTGCTTAGCAGAAAGGTGGACAATTAAACACGTAATGGAATTAACTGTCTGCAGCGTGAATGTATCTCCATCCATGTGGGCCAAGCCGGAGCCCAGATGGGCAACGCATGCTGGGAGCTGTACTGTCTGGAACATGGAATCCATCCAAATGGTCAGACGTCCGATGGCAAGACTATAGGTGGAGACGACTCCTTCAACACCTTCTTCAGTGAGACTGGGGCAGGGAAACACGTTCCCAGAGCCATCTATGTCGACCTGGAGCCCACCGTCATCGGTCAGTAAACAGTTTAATAATAAACTTATGTCATACCACAAGGAAATAGCCTTATTGCCTGAACTAAGATTTTCAATTGTAGAAATGATTGAGACCATGTAATACTGGTGTGATACTGGTGTGTGTGAGATTTAACTATAAGTCTCTCAGGTTATATTTTATCCTCCTCCAGATGAGGTTCGCACAGGAACCTATCGCCAGTTGTTCCACCCTGAACAGCTGATTACAGGAAAGGAGGACGCTGCCAACAACTACGCCCGCGGACACTACACCATCGGCAAGGAGATCATTGATCTGGTTCTGGACAGGACCCGTAAACTGGTGAGATACTATGAGACTACTAGTGACCCATGTTTGCTTTGCCTGACAGAATTATTAAATTAAAGTCTACACTCTAATCATTCCAGGCGGATCAGTGCACTGGCCTGCAGGGATTCCTCATCTTCCACTCCTTTGGTGGAGGGACCGGTTCTGGTTTCACCTCCCTGCTGATGGAGAGACTCTCTGTTGATTACGGTAAAAAGTCTAAGCTTGAGTTTGCCATCTACCCGGCGCCTCAGGTCTCCACAGCAGTGGTGGAGCCTTACAATTCAATCCTGACCACCCACACCACCTTGGAGCACTCCGACTGCGCCTTCATGGTTGACAACGAGGCCATCTACGACATCTGCCGCAGGAACCTCGACATCGAGAGGCCCACTTACACCAACCTGAACAG
>VRLP01009553.1:0-12379 GCA_009660295.1 Lophius piscatorius
GCAGTTATATTTAACATTCAGCTCATAGTTTATAGGTGAAACAGTCCAGGTTCACACGGTGAAACAGTCCAGGTTCACACAGTGAAACAGTCCAGGTTCACACGGTGAAACAGTCCAGGTTCACACAGTGAAACAGTCCAGGTTCACACAGTGAAACAGTCCAGGTTCACACGGTGAAACAGTCCAGGTTCACACAGTGAAACAGTCCAGGTTCACACAGGAAAAAGTCCAGGTTCACACAGTGAAACAGTCCAGGTTCACACAGTGAAACAGTCCAGGTTCACACAGTGAAACAGTCCAGGTTCACACGGTGAACCAGTCCAGGTTCATACAGTGAAACAGTCCAGGTTCACACGGTGAAACAGTCCAGGTTCACACAGGAAAAAGTCCAGGTTCACACAGTGAAACAGTCCAGGTTCACACAGTGAATATAGATATATTGTTTAAGAGTAAAGGCTGTATTTGTACCTTTGTAGTTTTAAAATACTTTATTCTTCTTCTGTGACTCCGGAGATGAAATCTCTCGTGAATGTTCTGATTAAACCCGTAAAAAGGAGTCAGAGGTTGGTGGTTCTGATCCGGACTCGGGTCGGTTGAATCATCAGGACTGTAAATGTTTGATGCGTGATGAAGAGGACTTTCACGAGCTCTGAGGCGGCGATGACGGCCGATGAGGTGAAGCTTTATTTGACGGTTATCGTCGTCGTCGTCGTCGAGGTGATGATGTCACGCCGGGATTAGCGCTCCCGGCTCCGGCCTCGCGCCTCTGCCGTATATTTTAATTAGATAATGGAGGCTAAATCTAGACGCCATCCTCAATATGCTTTTTTTGAGATATGGCGAGAACGCTGACGTTCGCGGCGGGAGTGAGAAACACTGAGGAAGAGTAAACAAAGAGAAAATAAAAAATGAGACTCAGCCGGGGGAAGAAATGGTTTGTTTTTCAGGAGCTGTGAAAATGTTTTAATAGGGGGCCGCCGAGCACCTGCCTTAAAATGTCCTTTCAACGTCTCCCGCACGCCATTTTGCTTAATTGACTTGGAAATGGCCCAAATGTATTGCTGAATGCGATCTAATTAATATTAATAATAAATGCCATTATTAACATCAAAGAACATCTGGTGCCCCTGTTTACCCCTCCGCCTTATATGTAACACGTTCTGCTGCTGTTTTCATCTCACAGCCAGCGCGGGTAAACAACAACAACAACAACAACAACGACTTCCTTTACTTTTGTTTTTTTTTGTTGCTCTCGCAATTTATTTGCTGTTTGGTCTCGTTTCTGCCGCCTGACAGGGTCAGCGGTAAAACAGCACGCGTGAGGTGATGCTTTATTCTCCCCCCTCCTCCTCCTCCTCCTCCGCCTCCTTATTGGTCGGGACCTATTTGTTGCGATCCCTCAGAGACTTCTGACAACAGAGAAACGATGGAAAAATGTTTTAAAAAAGGAAGGAGGCTGTGTGGAGCGGAGGAGCTTCGGGTAGGACTTCCTCCCCGACCATAAATCAAACACCAAATAACTTTAATCTCAGATTTCATTAAGTAGTCCCTGTCAGGTGGTGAGGGAGGGGCTTAATGCGGCGCTGTTTAATGATCATTGGTGTTTGGTTAATAAATTCTGCGAGTTCAGGTTCCGTTCTAGCAGTGGCTGGAGTGCTAGCATCAGCAGTGTAACTAAACCTCAAATTGATTAACTCGCATGAACCAGACGCTCACAAAGATGGCAGCGCTCCAAATCAAAAAAAGGAAAAAAGAGAGAGAGGGGGAGGGAGGTGTGTGAGAGAGAGGGGGAGAGGGGGAGAGGGGGAGAGGGAGCATCGGGCCGGATGGTGTTGTGTTGCTCTGGTGTAAGGAAATCAAGTCCCCCCGGGCGCATTTTTAAAAGCCTAATGCCTTTCAAATGATGTCATCACATTTTACTCTCTCTCTCTCCCCCCTCCTTCTCTCTCTCCCTCCCCCTCTCTGTCTCTCTCACCCAATCTCTCTTAATATCTTTCCCCTTTTCAAACTGTTTCCGTCAATCAGCCCCCTCCCTCCCTCCCTCCCTCCCTCCCTGTGCCCCCGGTTATTTGGCTACGGGGAGAGGCCGGCGGGCTTCGCTGGGAGTCACGTGATGCATTAGAATAATGGGCGAGCAAGAAGCAAAACATCTTGTGTTTTTATGACTGATGTGCTTTTTTCCCCCCCAGTTTTATTTCCTGAAAGTGATATCATACTAATCAAAACCGCAGAACGTTTAGAGTGCAAAGTGTGATTGAAAGAGCGCCATTAAGGATCTGGCAGAGCCCCTCCCCCACCGGGCTGCGCCCCGACGCCGCGTACAAACGCACAATCGATGGTTTTCCTGATTATTTCTGCTCTTTCTTTTTTGTGTTTTTGTTCTTCCAAGCTGGGTGTGGTTGCTGTAAAGGAGTAGGAAGACACATCCCCCCCCCCTCACACACACACACACACACACACACACAGATCCCTATCAGTTTATATATTTGTCAGTCAGGGGTGGGGACCGCCCCGGTGGCGAATCCCCACGATGCAGCAGTTGATCCGTTTCAAGATCTTGGTGACGTGCGGTCGGAAGGGATTGAGGTGTCTCTCTCTCTCTCTCTCTCTCTCACACACACACACACTTCCACACAGTTGCACTTTCACACACAGTTCCTCGGGGGAGGGGGGAGGGGGGTGCAGCAGACAGCAGGCAGAGTGACTGATACTCAGCCTTCCTCCCAGATGGCCCGCTCAACTCTGCTCCAATCTGATCTCGGAGCCTTTGTTCTGGCATGTTCCATTAGGCGGCCATGACACCAGTAAAGGCAGAGGGGAGAGGAGCTGGTCTCAGATCAGATAGAGCTGAATTATACATGGCCTCCTCTTCTTCTCCCTCTGATAGAAACCCGTCAGCTCCTCTCAGAGGAGGTGAAACCTCACGCGTTCCCCCGGCCAAACTTTCCCTCCGATTCACATTCATCACTTTATTCCTGATAAAGAACCTTTTATTAACCAGAGACTGGAGGGAATCTTCCTCCTCCGACGTCTGCCTCACTAAAGATTATTATTGTTAGAATAATTTATTATTAAGTGAGTATTATGACTATAATAAAAGTTAAAATACTGATCCTACTTATAATAATCATAGTAATAATAATAACAATTATTATAATTATTAAAATAGTTAAAATAATAATAATAGTAATAATAGTAAGAATTATAGTAATAATAATAACAATTATTATAATTATTAAAATAGTTAAAATAATAATAATAGTAATAATAGTAATAATTATAGTAATAATAATAACAATTATTATAATTTTTAAAATAGTTAAAATAGTTAAAATAATAACAATAGCAATAATAGTAATAATTATAGTAATAATAATAACAATTATTATAATTATTAAAATAGTTTAAATAATAATAATAATAATGATAATAATAGTATTAATAATAATAATAATAATTATAGTAATAATAATAATAATAATAATTATTATTATTAAAATAGTTAAAATAATAATAATAATTATAGTAATAATAATATTAATAATTATTATTATTAAAATAGTTAAAATAATAATAATAATAGTAACAATAATAATTATTAGAATTATTAGAATAGTTAAAATTATAATAATAATAATAATAATAATAATCATTATAATAGTAATAATAATAGTAATAATTAAAATAATAGGTAACAGAACCAGCACACAGGGGAAAAGCTGCAGGTAAAAGTTAAAAATGTAAAGTGACATTTAGATAAAGGAGATTCTGAGATATTAAATATTATGAAATATATTAAACTCAAATGTCCCTCAGATGAAACCAGTGATGCTCCAACATCAGACTTTACTGCTGGTCTCAGTGTCCTGAACCAAACGCTGGACCCACTGGTTCCTCCCAGAAGCTTGAAGCCGGTCCAAACAGGTTCTCCATCTAAACGCGGTCAGAACATTCACATCCGTCTGTGAGCGGGGCGGTGGCCCCCTCACCGTCACAAGGTTCCAGGGTCAGGGGTCCGTCCTCTGATGAACTGGTGACATGTCAGCAGTTAACTCCGCCCTCTCACCTGCGTCAGCCGGATCAGGCTCCAGTCCGGGTCTTTTCACTTTCCTCTTGTCAGATCCAACGATCGCAGCATCGTAGATTCTTTCCACTTCTTAAACGTCCAACTTCATTCAAAATGAGTCATGTGACGTGGAGGAGGAGGCGGCCTACAGGATCTCTCCATGACCCGTCGTGGTTCTCCTTGAATGAAGGTCGCAGAGGTTTGGTTCCTGTCTCGTTGTTCCATCCAGACTTTGAACGCCTTGAACGCGTCTCCTCCTTCTTCCCTTATAACCACCAGATCGTTTGTAATCTGAATACAACATTTGCATTTACTGATGTTATCATTACTTATAAATCAGATGAGGGGGCCCCGCCGCGGCGCCCTGAGGAACCCCTAGGACACACACATGTGATCCCCGCCTCCTCTTCTGCTGCAGAAACAGAAATAAGAGAAAGGATTCGTAGTTTCTGTCTGATTCTGAAGAATTCTCTTCATCTCTTGGAGGCGCTGGAAAGAGTTTTGATTTTAGTGCAGCTCCTCCTGAGCGTGAGGAAGGAGCGAGGGAACGCGGCCTTCACAGGCTCTTACATAAAAGCCACGCTTCACCTGTGACCATCGCTCTAACGCCCCGCTCTAGAGCTCTCTGCATAATAGCAGAAGAGATGAACGACGGAGGGGAAAATCAATAGTGAGGATAGTTACTGCTGGCTGTCAACGCGCCACCCGGTCGTCCCCGCGTCACACGCCCAGCTGTGAACGATGACGCCTCGTATACGGGATGACCTTCAAAATGTCATAAATGTGTTGTGCAATAAAGTGTCAATATTTGTGGTTATATGGAGCAGGATGACTTTTACAGTAATTGGAACAGCCGCATTAAAAGCTGCGGATCAGTCAACTGATTAAAGACGGGAACGCTGGACAGGCTGTGTGTGTGTGTGTGTGTGTGTGTGTGTGTGTGTGTGTGTGTGTGTGTGCGTGTGTGTGTGTGTGTGTGTATAAACGTGTGTGTGTGTGTGAGTATATACGTGTGTGTGTGTGTGTGTGTGTGTGTGTGTGTGTGTATGTGTGTGTGAGTATATATGTGTGTATATACGTGTGTGTGTGTGTGTCTGTGTATATATATTTTTGTGTGTGTGTGTGTATATATGTGTGTGTGTGTGTTTGTGTGTATGTGATGATGCTTCAGCAGCCACGTCTACAGGGCAGCGAGGTGAAAGGCCGTCTGTGTGAAGTGGAGATCTACTAGATCCATTTAATTGATCTAGATCCAAGGGTCTAACACTGAGAAGCCCCCAATCCCCTGCGTTGAACAACAAATATCCCTGATTGTACCTTGGATATTAAATATGAAGTTGTGTTCTTAAAAAGTGTTTTACGTGAGTAATGCGCCCCCTAGTGAGTAAAATATGAAGTGTAAGAGTAAAAACCCGTAGATGATAGATGATACGTCTCCAGTCGATTCAGACGCACCTGATTTGGACTGAATCGAAACCGACGATAGAAAAAGTTTGTGTTGGAGATGTAGAACCGACGTTTCCCAAAATCAATCCACTTCTTCCTCTCACCAAAGTATGTGTGGGCACACAATTAGAAAATGATCCGTGAAACACATAAACACACTAACAGTGTGTTTGTATATCTGAGTGTGTGAGAGTATGTGTGTATGTGGGTTTATGTGTGTGTGTGTGTGTGTGTGTGTGTGTGCGTGTGAGTGTTTATGTGTGCGCAGGTGTGTGTATGTGTGAATGTGGGTTTATATGTGTGTGTGTGTTTATGTATGTGTGTGTGAGTGTTTATGTGTGTGCGGGTCTATGTGTGTGTGTGTGTGTTTATGTCTGTGCGGGTCTATGTGTGTGCGTGTGTTTATGTGTGTGCGGGTCTATGTGTGTGTGTGTGTGTTTATGTGTGTGCGGGTCTATGTGTGTGTGTGTGTTTATGTGTGTGCGGGTCTATGTGCGTGTGTGTGTGTGTTTATTTGTGTGTGTGTGTGTGTGTTTGTTTACGTGTGTGTGTGTTTATGTGTGTGAGGGTCTATGTGCGTGTGTGTGTGTTTATGTGTGTGTGTGTGTGTGTTTGTTTGAGTGTGTGTGTGTTTATGTGTGTGCGGGTCTATGTGTGTGTTTGTGTGTATTTGTACTGCCTCTAATCTGTGTTTTGGGTTGTTTAATTTTAGCCCCATCTGGGTTGGGCAGGTGGGCCGCTGTCTGCGACACGATCTGGGGTCTCTCTGCCAAAGTGGGATCTGTACAGTCGAGCGCTGAAAATATGTTTATGAGGAGGCGACTGTGGCGACAGTATGGTTCCGTCCTGGACCCGACACCGGGGGAATAGTACCGCTTTTTATGTATTTCTTTATTTCCTGTCGTTTAAATGCTGAGAAACTGAACGAAGGACCGCGGCGCCGGTGATGTGTTCAATGTCATCAAAATATGCAGGAAATAATATTTTCAACCGTCATATTTGACATTAAAAGTTTTATTTCAATTTACATTAAGCTATGATATCTATACTTTACTTTATATTATTACATTCAGAGTACTTGATCATTTACATTTATATCTACATATATATATATATATATATATGTATATATATATATACACACACATATATATACATATTCATATATACATTTATGTGTGTGTGTATAATTGTAAGAATCTCACACACGATGTTTAAAATCCTGCCGACAGCGTTGATAACAGTCGTGGTTTTGAAGCGAGGATCCAGAGTCACATCTGCTGCTCAGACACCAGTGGAGGCAGCTGCTCTCCAGGATCTGCGTTTTGTCCCAGACTGAACATTTACGGGGGGGGGGGGTCTTTCAGTTTCACTTGTGATAAATAGCCTTCAGCCTGATAGCAGCAGCGCTGCTGAATGGCGCCGTGTGTTTAGTGTCACTGTGGAGGAGGACTTGCTGACTGGGGTCTTTCCATTCTGTAAACCTTATTTGACTCTGCAGGGGGGGGGGGGGGGGGGGGGGGGGGGGGGGGGGGGGGGGGGGGGGCTGGAAAAGGCCACTGCTGAATGGGGAGGGAAGAAAAGATTAGTTACTGTTAAAAATGTTCCTTATTGTGTGGCGTGGGTTCCCCCCCCTGTACAGTCAGACTGTAGGGGGTGACACACACACACAAGCACACACACATACACCAGACACACACACACACACACAGGCACACACACACACACCAGACACACACACACACACACAAAGTAACACACACACACACACACACACACACCCAATCATGTGTCAGAGTACACAATAAATAAGATTTTAAATTGTTTGTGCTCCTCTGGGTCGGGTCAATATGACCCGTCTGTCACAGAACCGGTTCTTCACCGGTCCACATCTCAGATTCTCTGCCGCTCCTTCATCTTTACGTCTTCATCCATGTTGGAAATCCATCGATGGTTTCAGGTGTTTCCTGACAGCCATTCTTCAGGTGGTACCGTCTGATCCACATGTCCAGAACGGTGCGGGTCCAATAATGACTCTCTTCTCTTTGATTGTTTTTTTAGCCATATTTCAATTTTCATGCAATTTTGGTGTCGTTTTTCATCACGGGCCGGTCGGACCTCACTAGAACCTTCTTCTTGTGTGAATCGGACAGTCAGGTGAGACGGTCCGATTCACGTCCACCAACAGCTGCAGAACAGAACTCAGTTTCACACGTCCTCATCTTTAGTTTCATAATTACTTTCTCCAGTTGGATTATTTTTGCACTTTGAGGCGGTTCTGCAGACAAAGTCTGGGTGGTTCTGCTCAGACGAGTCTGTACGGGCTTTTAGCGGCGCGTCGGGGACCATGACGTCTAGAACCAGATGATTCCATCTGGACTCTTCCGAACCAGGAACAAGAGAAGACAGGCGTCAGAGAGGACCACCACCGCCACACGGTCCAAACCTCCTCATCCTCGGGTTGAGGTCCATGTGACAGCCGGAACAACAACGTTTCCCATGATGCCTCTCTGCTGCCGACCCGGTTCAGATATTTTTAATTTAACGAGGAGCGGAGTCAAACATCTGTTGTCTTCTGCTCTCTGTTTGTTTGGAGGTTCTTTCGGCGCCGGTTTGAACCCAAACGTTGTTCTGAAGGCCTTTAAATGCGCTTCTGGAGTCTGTCAGCACATCACAGGTTCTGAAGCGCCGCTACAAGGAGGCCGGCGTGTTCCGTGTGACGGCGACACCCTCACCTCCGATTCTGCTGCTGTCGACACATTCCCGGGTTGTCATCCGTCATTTCACGTTCAACATCCAGCGAGGAGATGGCGCCGATAACAGACTGCCGCTCCGCCACCCTCCGCACCATCGCTTTCTTTCCTCTTTCTTTCTAGCGTGCGGAGGAAGCGGCGGAGGGCGGGGTCAAAACTGTTATCACCCTATCATATCTCTGACAGCTACCTGTCAAAATCAGGTCGCAGGAAGAGATGCGAGGAGATCCTGCGATGCTGACACAGCCCATTCTGGCGCCGTGTTTTCTGGCGCTTTGTTCATTTCTGTGTGCTTAACAGGAAAGATGATGATGGAGGGATAAAAAAGAGAAACAGGAGGAGGCGGCGATGGTGCAGGTGTTGCTGGGGGGTGAGGGGGGGGTCTCAGGACTCTGGTGTTTCTGAAGGATCTGAAAAGCTTCTGAAGTGTCAGCGTTCTGTCGGCGAGGCGGGCGGCGTGGCCCGTGAACCCGTTTGATGCGTTTGACTTTGTGTGGCGTTGGCACGTGTGACAACGCAGAAGAAGGAGCGTGTCGTGTGGTGATGTGATGCGTGGAGCGCTGGTTAGACTTGGCACTCAACACACCTCCTCTTGTCTCCTCCAGATGTTGGCGAGGACTCGGGGAAAGCAGCGGGGAGCATCCAGCCGTCTCTGCCCCAACACCGCGAGCGCAGCTTAGGCTCCTCCTCCAAGGACTGTCCCTACTGCGGAAAGTCCTTCCGCACCTCCCATCACCTGAAGGTCCACCTGAGGATACACACAGGTTAGTAGGTCCACCTGAGGGTTCACACGGGTCAGTAGGTCCACCTGAGGGTTCACACGGGTCAGTAGGTCCACCTGAGGGTTCACACGGGTCAGTAGGTCCACCTGAGGGTTCAGTAGGTCCACCTGAGGGTTCACACGGGTCAGTAGGTCCACCTGATGTCCCTCTGAAGAACATTCATGATGCATGACTCCAGCAATTAAACCTTTATTCTGCTTGTAGAGACAGACAGACAGATAGTTATACAGACAGACAGACAGGTAGACAGACAGACAGACAGGTAGACAGACAGACAGACAAGTCAGACAGACAGACAGGTAGACAGACAGACAGACAGACAGGTAGACAGACAGGTAGACAGACAGACAAGTCAGACAGACAGACAGACAGGTAGACAGACAGACAGACAAGTCAGACAGACAGACAGGTAGAGTATAAAGTATTAATATTATAACTGGTATAATGGTAAATATAATAATACAGTTTAATAATGATAATATTATTATATAACAAGCTGAATGGTGAAACTACAACGTTTATAATAATAATTATTCGTTTATTATTATTATAATTGTTGTTGTTGTTTATTACTATAAGTAAATAATAGTGGATTAAATGTTACACAGTTTCTCCATTAAACCCATATTTTTCAAACGGGGCGTCTTAATGACCCAGAACCAGCAGCACCATGAGAACCCGCTGATCCCAGCCCAGCGCTGACACATGCTCCTGTTCTGACCCAAACCCGGATCCTGATTGGTCCTCAGAGGTTCTCTTGAAACATCCAGGGAACCCGTCTGCCGTCTCAACAGACTCTCTTTATGTCCTTTGCTGCTGCTCATCATTTCATTGAGCTCTAATTAACACAACAAGGGTTCTGTGACCCGGTGACGTCGCTCAGAGGGCAATTTCACACTCGCTAACTCTCAATAACTTTGGAGGCCAAACAAAGCGGGCCTGTTCGGGCCGGTGCGTGAGAGGATGCATCTAATAGATGTCGCTTCATTCTCCAGTCAGGCGTCCTGACCCTCTGAGCGCGGCCCATGCATCTCCCCGACCGGAGCCCATCGGGCCGCCGCTCGGTTCTGCCGCTCTCAGAGTAATGATGTGGACTGTGGACCGGAGCCAGGGTTCTAACCCTCTGCGAGGTACAAACGCCCCACTGAGCATCCAGGTTAAAGTCACCGTCAGAACCCAGCGAGGTCACCTTACAGCAAGGACGACGGTTCTGGCTGCAGGGTCCGACGCAAAAAAGACCGTAGAAGGATTGTAGAATCATTTTGACCCGTTAAAGTTCTGCTCAACTGTTTGGTTGAGCTCATTTTGAGTCACTGTAATAATCTGACCCAGTGGCAGCATGTATGTGCTGAAGGGTAAGGGGCCGAGTACGGCGCCCTGGGGGACCCCCACGGGTCAACGGGACCACAGAGGAGGAAGTTGTAACCGAGGAGTTTTAACTTCTTTATACTTAACTGATAAATGTCAAAAGAATAAAAGAGTTTGATAAAGTTTGTTTTCTGTTAACTTCAGACTGTCTAAGATAATAAATGAAGAAGTGAGGACTTTAAAGGGTGAAGTGTGAATAGTTCTATAAGGGGAGGTGGGTCGGGATCTGAGAGAGGCGTAAAGGCCGCCTACTTCCTGCTTCAGCGCCGAAAGTCCACATGGGAGATAAATCACGTGTAATACCGGCACAGGCGCCCGTAATGGCGAGAAAAGGCTCCGTGGCGACGCCCACAAAAAGACGCTTTCATCTGACCGGCAGCACAAACCCAAAGGTTCCGTCTAAAACAGAAACCTGGAGGGAGGGGCGGGGTCACATCCCCGAAGTGTGGAGGTCCCGACACCTCTTGATGGTCCACGAACCATCGGCTCCTCCTCCGACCCAACAGCTGAAGTAAGTCCTAAGCTGGATAATTCCAGAGCGAAGTTGGTTTTACGTTGGACTTAAACTTCCCAGAACGACGATCGATGCAGAAACAGACATAATAGAAAGAAGCCAAATAATAATTAGGATTATAATTTAATAGTGTTGACACGCGGAAAAAAGAAAGAAAACGTTTCAGTCGCGTAAGAAAGCATGAAAAGTAATTGATTTAAGGCCGATTTATTTAAATACTCTGTAATCCATCCACCACCACCACCACCTTGTTCCTGGTTCAGACCAGCTCAGAGTCAGCTGGAACATCTGATGGAGAAATAGAAGAGAGGTTTTTATAAAAAATAAGATTATTTCTTTACGTTTAACCTGCTGGACAAAATGATTTATTTTTCAAATTCAAATAATCCTATATTGTAAATGTATTTAATCTAATTTATAATCATGAAAACAATTTAATTGAATCATTTAAAAATATCAAGAGGGTTTAAATATGTTTTATTATAAAATGATCCTGATTGATTTGGTTTTAATTCATGAGATTGGTTGATTTATAATTTCCGTAAATTAAATTCTTTTGAAGTTAAATACATTTAGAACATGAAACATGAACATTATTTGTACAAATATGCATCACATAAAATGTATTTGTTTTCTTTAATGGTAAAATAATGTAATCAAAAATATTAAACGTTAGGCAAACAGAAGGTTTACTTTCTTAAATGACTTTTTTTGTACAGAAATCAAACATTCTGAATAATTATAGACTTTAACTCTTCCTAAAATATGTTTTTTTAATTAATATTACATGCAGGTAGTTGAGACCTCCCATTTCTATATTTTACATTTATTCAAGCTCCATCAGAGAAGAGAATTCTGAAGTCTGTGGAGCCGAGGAGTCACAGCAGGAGGTGCTGGGCAGGAAGTTTTAGTGGGGAGGAATGTGTGTCTGGATGCGGGCCTGTCTAAGCAGAACCTGGGTCCACGGCGACGAGAGGAGAGGCGAGGAGAGGAGAGGCGAGGAGAGGAGAGGCGAGGAGAGGAGAGGCGAGGAGAGGAGAGGTTAGGTTTAGGTTTCAAAATTCCTTTATTAGACAATTTCAAAAAAAATATCCAGAACAGTCACTTCTTCACCTTATTGTTAAGCAAAGAAGAGAATTTGTCAAAAATTAAGTCGCAACTCCCCATCATCCCCCACAGAACATAAGACATCCCTTACTGCCCATATGGGGTTAAACCCCTGCATATTGTCTATCATCTTATAATATGCATGTTCCACTTTCAATCTGGCCTTCACAAGTTTTTCCAGGACCAGCACTGGTTCCACATTGCCAGTATTCTGTGTCAGGCTTTTGCGTGTCAGCCAAATGGACAACTTCGCAGAGCCTGATAAAAAGTTGACCAGTGTATGTACAGATTTTTCCTTGGCACAATATTTTGGGCCAAAGATAAATAGCTGAAATGAAAAAAA
>VRLP01009554.1:0-7500 GCA_009660295.1 Lophius piscatorius
CGACACAAAGTTGAACGTAATCGTGACAAAGTTGAACGTAATCGCGACAAAGTTGAACGTCATCGACACAAAGTTGAACGTTATCGTCACAAAGTTGAACGTACTCGCGACAAAGTTGAACGTAATCGTGACAAAGTTGAACGTACTCGCGACAAAGTTGAACGTAATCGCGACAAAGTTGAACGTAATCGTGACAAAGTTGAACGTAATCGCGACAAAGTTGAACGTCATCGACACAAAGTTGAACGTTATCGTCACAAAGTTGAACGTAATCGGCACGAAGTTGAACGTTATCGTAATCGCCACAGTAGACCAATCAGTGACTTTGCAGCCGCGTAAAGACCGAGGGTGCATTTTTTTTCTTTCCTTTTTTTTTTTTTCAATCATAAGAACTTCTAGAAAAATACGGCCCCTCCCCCCGAAAACTCCCAAATTGAAAACACGCTGTTGCGCGTCTCGCCGTCATTCGATTGGTTGGGCCTGTTTGCTGAAGAAAGAAAGAAAAAGAAAGGGAGACAAAAAAGAAGAAAAGAAAAAGACCTTGTCTTACACTGCATAGAAAGCAGTCCCCACTTTGGTCAATAAAAAAGGGAAAAAAAACACCCACAACAACAACAACTTCAACAACAACAACAACAACAACATCAACAAAATTAAATGCATTACAATAGTGTCTATCTCCAAACTAGCCTCTAATAATTGACGCATCTATAAGCACTACCTACATAGGCAAAACTTGGTATTGCATAATTTTCATAATTCTGAATGACACCCTCCGCAATAGTAACTGGAAGATGAACAGAATGAGCAATGAGAGATAAAGAAACAAAAGATGACAGGTCATTAGAAAAACCACCGAAAAAAACAAAACAACCAACAACAAAACAACAAAAACAAAACGCTGGTTGATTACAAACTTTAAAAGGGCAACTATACACAGCCTTGATATGCGACGTAACTGTGAGATAGAGTAGTACATGAAGTTAAAAATCAACAATTTCATTCAGAGTACAAAACAATTATTATCATAAAAATGTTAAATTTTGATTTCTATAACGATAAATGCAGCAAACACAAGTGTAGTGATGTCTCTATATTCAAAGGCAAGGCACGTAATGTGGACTATATGTCATCGTGCAAATTAAGAGTACTGGAGAGTTTTTTTTCCCGTGTATAAATACGTTCTGGGCTGCGGAGGCGATGGCTGCTGAACGCGCGGCGGATTTTTAGGGATTTTTGCCGCCACCTGGATTCGTCGTTTTTCTTCTACCGTAGAGTTAACCTTGCACAAACTAACTTTACATTTAAGCCTACTGTACATTTGCATGAATTAACACTTTGCATTAAGATTTTTCTCTTTTTTTTTCTCTTCCCTGTAAACATGAGCTTTAGAAGCTGATGGCCAAATGCATTTTTGCTCTCAATCCGATGGCGAGCGTTTAAAGAAACAAACCAAAAAAGGAAACGAAATAAGATTTTAGCACACTAGGTGTGTCTCATTTCTTCTGCTTATGTTCAGTTATTTTTCTTTTCCCCCCCTTTTAAAAATAAATAAAAGAAAAAGAATTAAAAAAAAAATACTCCCCATCATTATGGGAAGGGCTCATAATAAGTGCTGGTGTTTTTTTTCGCTCAGCGCTGCACAGCTAGCTCGTTGCTTGCCTTCAAGTGCCTGATGGTTTTTTCTCGTGTGAGGAGACGACGGTGGCCCGCGGGGGTAAAAAAAAAAAAAAAAAAAACCCACTGCAAAATCAAGAAAACGCATGAAAATAGACAAAACACATGCAAATTGATAAAAAAAAATTCTTCAACAGTTTAAAGCCGCAACACAACGGAAGTGTTTCCAGAGGACACTTAAAAAGCGATGCACACCCCCCCAGAAGCCACTTTTTTAATGCTTCATTTAACAATTTTTATACTGCGACATAAATTAACGTCTCTTTCTACTGAAGTCGACGTTGTTCTGGAGACAATAAGAAAAAACAAACGGTTGTTTACTATTATTAGAGCAACCAAGAAGAAGAAGGTTTTGTGTTTGTTTGTCTGTTTGTGACAACGATTACACAAAAACTAATGAACAGATTTGCATGAAACTTTACCCAGAGGTAAGTTTCGTCGTATCTTACGGATGATTACGTTTTGGTGACGTTCTGCGTTTCGTAGAGCTTAAAAATAATAAAACTGTTTTGGAAGTTAAATTCTCAAAGTTCTAGAAGCCCGACCTGGAAGTTAAAGCCAAGCTAAAGAACACGGCTAATCAAAACATCGTAAAAACTTTATGTATTATATGTGTCCTTCTCTTTAAGTGAAGCATTAAAGAAGAGCGTCCGGGCGTGCGTCACTTATAGGCGTCCCCCTGGAAACACTTCCGTTGTGTTGTGGCTTTGGAATTGATGTAAAAAAAAAAATTTGTTTTTCTTTGCGTTTTCTTAATTTGCAGTGCGTTTTCCCCGCCCCCGCGGGCCGCCGCAGGAGACGGATATGCGATTGCAGTCAAATTCTTGCTGTTGAACATTTTACCCATAGAATAATTTCATATTTATCCCCCTTCCTTTAGAGTCTTAGGGCTGACAGACTGATAGCTTCCCTTCAAAAAAATTCAATTGCACTTGCCTCTATCAAGATTAGCGTATTCTCCGTCTTTACTTTTTACTTTTTCAAATCCAAATCCTTTTGCAAAGGAGTTGCAAATTCTTAAACGAGGGGTCCAATCTCAATCGGAACATTTGACGTTTTTCAAATTAAATAATGAATAGCTCCAAAAAAACAAACCAAAAAAACAAAAAAAAAACGCATCAAGAGTTCTCAACTCCTACCGAAAGTGTTTCCATTAATTCTCGAAGTAAGTAGCAGTAAAGAAGAAGCAAAAAAAAGTCGGCACATTTTCTGAACAAAGTCGTCTCACAGTAAACTGAAATCAAATGGAAGAAGAAAGACTCTGAATTCACACTTTTCTTTTTCTCTCTTTTTGTTCCTATGGTGAAAACGGTGAATCTTTTCTCGAGGGGAAGCCTCTTTTCAAGAGGTCGGAGTCGGAGAACTTTGAGTCTCTGAGCCATCCACCAGGCAGAGGTTGTCGCTACGCAGACCCCCTCACGCGTTTCTGTGTGTGTGTGTGTGTTGATCAAGATTTTACATCCCCCCCCGCCCCCCCCAACATGGAAAATAGTAGGAATTGCCGCTAAGAGAATGTCATGCAATCAAACATTAAGGCATCTATACATCACAGTATTTGAATGGATTAGAAAGTTCTGCAAACACAACGACTGACTGGTGGCTGGTGGGTCGGTGGGGGGGTCTCGGGCCATGAGACAGCGGACCTGAAGCTCCTTCCTCTTCTCTCTTTCCTCTTAATCAACCCTCGTCTTCACTTCAGGGCCAGTGTCCTTCATGGTGAGGGACGGGAAGGGGGGGTGGGAAAGGGTGAGGGGGGTGGGGTGGGGTGGGGGGGGATTGTGCAGCTCGTGCTGCTCTGCTGGTTTCATCCATGGCTGCGGACACCTGTGGCGCTGGCTCTGCACCGCCGTCACCCATCCACCCTGGGGGTCATCCGGCCTCGGGGGGTTCAGTTCCCCGTCTCAGCGGGGACCAGAGGTTCACCAATGATGTTTATGCTGTAGTTCTGGTGGACATTTGTTGGCAGAATCGGAGTCCCGTTCGACACTTGGAATGGAACTAAGCTCGCCCAGGTACCAGGACTGTGGAGAGAGAGAACAGAGAGAGAGAGAGGGAGAGAGAGAGGGAGAGAGAGGTAGAGGGAGAGAGAGAGAGGGAGAGAGAGGGAGAGATTGATTAGCGACGTGTCGTTTGCTTACTTTGCAGTCAAAAACACATTTTTTATTTCTTCTCCCCTCTTTTTGTTTCGGAGCGACGGCCGTGAATGAAAAGAGAAAAAAAATAAATGGCGGCTTGGGGCGAGGTGATGCCACTTGATTCCCAGCGAAGGGGCGTCACACGAGACGGCAGTGGCGTGAACCCTCTGCCCTGCATTGATGGCGGGGCAGAAAAGCACGAGGGAGAAAGTGCGATTGGTGGCGGAGGAAGCTGAGGCGGAGGATGGTGGGGGGGTTTGTGGGTAAAAAGTCTGGGGGTATCCCTGCACAAAGCTGTCCCATCCCTATTCATCTCACGCTAATGGCAAAACAACACAGTGATTGTTCCTGGGGAGCAACGGTGCTAACTGAAAACGCGAGCGGGAACAAACAGCATGTTGTTCCCGGGGGGTGCTGCACTACGTAGATGTCAGATAATTAGCCCCCCCACCCCCGTCTGCTTCTCCTGCTGCACAGGCCCCCAGTGTGCACTCAGCTAACACCCTCCCATCGCTCACCCCCCCCCCCCCCCCCCCCCCCCCCCCCCCCCCCCCCCCCCCCCCCCCCCCCCCCCCCCCCCCCCCCGCTCCCTCTCTGAGGATACCTGTCGCACGCTTTCCACCTGATTCACAAACTTCCCAGAACCGAAGCAACGAGGACTCGACTTTATTCAGACGCACATTTAAAGATCTGAAGACAAGAGGGTCGACAAACGCGCCAGGAGATAAAAACACAACGTTCAGGTTAAAAGACGCCGATAAGACCAGAAGAAAAAATAAAAGACGTACGGATCTCATCCCGGCTCAGAGGACGGGGAATAAAAACGAGTTCTAAGGCCTGATAGAAATTTAAAAAAACTTTAATGTTCTCAGCAAGAAAAAAAGAGTTGTGCCGTAAAATGACAAATTGTTTTGTAAAGTTTGTTTTTAATCAGTATAAAAGAAAACTATTAGATTTTTTACATAATTGTGTTTAATAAGTTCTCACATGTTTTAATAGGAGGAAAAACAAATCACTTATCAAGTAGGACTTTCTCAATAGTCATGGTTAATGCTCTGGTCTCAGTGGCCCCTTTGACCTGTGGTGTCCCCCAGGGCTCCATCCTGGACCCCATACTCTTTCGTATTTCCTTTTCAACACTGGGTCATATTATGAACTGGTTCAGTCCCCTTTTTTCACGATGAAAAACTATTATTAATGATTAAAAATGAATTATTTATTATTTTCAAGGCGATTTTTAATGTTTTTTAAATAATTTTTTTACAGTGATTTTTTTATTTTGTTGTTTTTTAATGTGATTTTTAATGTAAAAAAAAAAAAAAAAGAATGTGATTTTTAACGTTTTTTAAATTATTTTTTAAAGTGATCTTTCATGTTATTTTTTTTAATGTGATTTTAATGTAAAAAAAAAAAAAATTATGTGATTTTTAAAGTTTTTTAAATTATTTTTTTACAGTGATAATTTATTTAGATTTTTTCTAAATAAATAGAATGTTCTTTTTATTCTTTGTAATGGGATTTGATTTGTTTTAATGTGGTGAATATGCATAAGAAAAAGATAAAAGAATCCTAAAACAGACCCCTGGACTCCAAAGGGGTTAATAATAATAATAGTAAATACGGGGGGAAACGCGGTGGGGCCTTCATGAACAACTTTTATCTCCCGTTCAGATGAAGTTTGAGCGACGAGTTAAAGAACAACCTAGAGGCTAATCCTCGATAGCAGCTTCCTGCCCGTCCGACCCATCCTCATGCTATCTCCTCTTTCCTGCTCCCTTCCTTCCTCCCTCCCTTCCTTCCTTCCTTCCTTCCTTCCTTCCTTCCTTCCTTCCTTCCTTCCTTCCTTCCTTCCTTCCCTCCTACTTCCTCTCATAAGTCTATTTGGGAGGATTTAGCTCTTCCTACCTTTCTGAACAAAGAGGGCAGAGAGTGGCAGCAGGTTCCTCTTTCTCCCCCCCCCCCCCCGTGAATCTACTCTCAGGTAATGGCCCACATTAGCGGGACCACACAGTTCTGACAGCAGACTCGCGGGCCTTTCATGCGCACTAACAGCAGATCGGTTTTAATCTTGTTAAAATCGATGCTGCCAGTCTCTTCCTGCGTCTCAGAACCTGAAGCTGCAGCCGGCAGGAGTTCAGATGTAAAGAAACTCCTCCGCTGTCCAACCTTCATCAGAAGGCAGGCGATGAAGTCGGCCCATCACCGCTAATTAAGAGCCGCAGATATTACTTATTAGAACCCCGAGTCCTCAGAAGAGGTTCCATCCGAAGAGAATCCTTCTTCTGGTGCATCTTAAACTACCTGCACCGCCAAAAACAACAACAAACAGACTTTTGAAGAAAGTTAAGGAAGTCTTGTTTTTATGTACTTTATCTTCTTTTTAGTCTAAAAAGTTAAATAATCTTCTCCGGCATGTTTGACGTTTTCTTAAAAGAATCCTTCCTTCTAATATGGAACTAGTCCAAAAGTCCAACGACGGTATTTTGCATAATTTCACACTATTTTATGTAATTTATTAATGTGAGACACTCTAAGTCTAAATGTACCATAAAATTAATTTGTTTTCAAACAGTAAGTTATAATGGCTAATACCTCCACCTCTGTGGCCCCTTTTGACCCGTGGTGTCCCCCAGGGCTCCACCCTCGGACCCTTACTCTTCAGCATATACATGCTGCCACTGGGTCACATGATAAAAAGGAACAGTCGCACTGTTCAAAAGGAAATAAAGGTATGAATCTTGGATGAAGGTGTAGATTCTTAAAATCTAAACCTAGTCCTTTTGAGTCAATCAATCTTAAATAAATTCCTTCTCATTGCTTGTTTTTAGTAAAACTTTAGCATTAGCGGCTGTCAAACAGAAGATCAGCAGGTTGGCGGTCTGAGTCCAGCTATCTACATGTGGTGGGGTCCCTGAGGAAGACCCTGAACTCCAGTACATGAATACATCATTATTAGTGTTATTATTATTAATATTACAGTTTTTTAAATAGATTTTTGTGCTTTTTTTGTTCATAATTCGATACAATTTGGGCTAATTTCAAGATAGTTTGGTGATAATTTCAGAATATTTGGTTTTAACTCAGGTCTGTTTGAAATATTTGCATGTGTCAACTCAGATTTTCAACTTATTTCTTATTGTTATTCAGACTTTTATTATGGTTTGGTGTGAAGAGCGACGAGCCGTGTGTTGTTTTATTTTAATATTCACACGACATTAAACATCTTGAATCTTCTTTTCAGCCTGGCTGGTTTGGGGTTTTTTTGCGGTGTGGTGGGACGCGATCACAGACAGGCCATGTCGGAATTAAGGGAAGGGAATTCTGGGTAATGCGCTTCCAATTTGTCCGGCAGTTTCCTCTCTTTAGAGATGCTTCAGATTTGATCTCATTAGGACTTTTTTACTTTCTGTTTCTGCGGCCCGATGTCGCCCGGGACCAAGAGATCTGAACTCCGTGGCCATATTTCCTTAGGTAACCTTCAAGATGGCCCCCGCTCGGCCCGTCCAGCCTCTCAAAACGCACTAATTCTGCTCCCTGCGAGCGCAGCCTCGGCGTACTGCCTGCTTCGTTTAAGGATTAGCTCCCTAAATTAGATTATCTAATGGCATCTTAATGGATTGCTGACCCATTTCCTGCACAATGGCAACATGCGAGTCTGGCGGCGTTTTAATTTCGGGGCTCGTACCGA